>JAGKRU010000153.1:0-54706 GCA_022884055.1 Russula griseocarnosa | reverse complement strand
GCTAAGTTGGATGTCTAACTTGACTCAGTGCAGGCTCGCAGCATGACTGTGACACGAACGCGTAAGCGCTTCCTTCTCCATGCTGTACCCAAAATGTACTGATATGATTCAAGCCCGAATACTGAAGCGTTTCCGAGCGGACTCCTCCATCGGAATTGGCACCCAAGAAATAGGAATCATGACTCGGACTCAGAGAGAACGGTGCGGCACGCAAATTGTTTGCAGCACTATGTACCGAATATACTGAAGTAACCATGTCTTATTCAGCGAGAAGTAACACTATTTGTCCCGGATCGAGGCAAAGGCAAAGGAAGGGCGGCAAACTTGAGCTGATACACGCGCCACAGAAGAAGAACGGTGTGCCCGGGAGTCGGAGGAAAGGGTAAGAGCCGCCTTATTGCCGCATATGACAGATTACATCGCCATCCTTTCTCTTCTCGTTTTTAGGCGGGTTTCTGCACGGCATCTAAAGAACCGATGGATGACACTGACAACAGGAGCTCGGTTGAGGTGGAACACATCTTGCCGCGCCGAGCATGGTCCGGACCCACGAGACTTTTACGCCTCGGACTCCCCTATACTGGACGAATATTTAGACGTGGGCCAGGGGTGTGTCGATCCAGAGGTTGAAATGATGATCAAGTCGAGAGCATTATTGCATGTCACGTATGTTTCTTATTTGACTTACACCTCTCAGGCTAATTAGTGTGAAACATCCAGCAACCTCAGGTCCTACCACGCCAGTGTTGGCTTGCCCAGCCCCAGTCCTTCACACCGTCTTCACCAACCGCTGGGCCTTCGTTCTCACCAACCACGGGGCCCTCGTCTCCACCAACCACGGGGCTTTCGACTTCACCAACTGCCGGGCTTCATTTCCACCAACTGCCGGGCCTTTGTCCTCACAAACCACGGGGCCTTCGTCTCCACAACTGCTGGGCCTTCGTCTTCACCAACCGCCGGCCTTCGTCTTCACCAATCGCCGGCCTTCGCCTTCGCAGATGTTGCCTTTGCGGCACCAACGATTCCGCAACTACTTCCACGTCGTGATAGGCCTGGTGTGAGGCAGCACCAAGATGTCGCATCTAGCGGACATTCTACGCGTCCGATGTCTAGCAGTGCCGATCTTGGCCAGCTGGAGAGCCATACTAACGCCGCTGGCTTTCGCGACCAGATTGTGAATGGCCTTGACCGGACCCAGAGGAGTAGGGCAACGCCGGTCAGAGTATATGGAAACGACGTGGACGAAGCCACGGCGTCGTGGGACAGAAAAACTTGAACTGGCCGTCAGTTCTAGGTGCCTCAAATGAAGTCTTGTATTCCGTGCTGATTGCATTTGAACTAGGAACTGGTCCGAATGGAAATTGACAGTCTCCTACAAGAGGATCCACCCTACGGCCGCACCCTGAACCGTCTCGGGTTTCCACATTCGCGACTGAGTGGAAGCGCACAGGTCAGGGTGCGAGGGCTTGTGACGCCACACCGGCCGACTTCATGATCGACGTTGCGGGACTGCCAAGGTCACCGTGGAATATTTCCGTTGCTCGGGTTTTCACGGATCACTTCATCATGAAGATGACATACAATGACACGCCAGAAATGCGAAAGGCAATAGAGAAAGCATTTACCAACCGAATCAGGAGCCTGAAGTCTCGCCGCAAAAGGAGGGCCTCCCACAAGCAGAAAGAATCCTTGAGCGGTCTCAGCATGCCCGGCGGCAACGGAAACATCAGGTAAATCGTTCTATCCTATTGTGTTCCAGTCTTCATCTTAAAAATGCTCTCTACGATATAGTTATTTCAACGTCGCCGTAATATCGCGAAGCTCGTCAGGCGCTGAGCGAGCATCTAGGCATCTTGGATGCATTGGGAGATGATGGATGTCTACGGATGAATCTTTTGTTGACCCAGCACACATCAGACTACATATACGGTCACCAAACCCGAGTGGCGACATCCTGACTTGCATAACTGGCTCAAGGTTTTCGATCAACTGCATCATCGAAGTCACATCGAAAGCTGGTCCCTTGACAAGCGTGGCGCATTTCCTCCATTCGTACTGGGTGTCAAAAGTGCACCTGAAGTCGCATGCGCCAACAGGCCTCCCGATCAACGCCTATGACCCAGATGGATTGAGAGCAGGGAGCCCTTTATTGGATCACGTGTTGTGTCCCAAAGGGAACAACAATATGATTTCATCCATTCTTCTGATGTGTTTGCGTAAGTTTGAACGTCTTGTCGCCTGCGTCAAAACACTGACTCACTGTACCCACAGACTGTTAAGTCGTTAGCGCTTTACAGTAGCTCTGGTTACTGAAGACGGGACGGTGGCGCAGTGTTGTTGATGATTTCTAACAATGTACTATCCCTGTAATGGAAATGGACGGCACGATTAGTCATGATCACATATTTTTGTGGACAGGTGGAGTGGAGATCAATTGCAAGTGCAAGTTGTTTCCTGCGTCGGCCCTAGTTACGTCACAGTGGCATTGGCATGTACTTTAGGTTCGAGTCCAGCAGCCTATATCAAATTTGCCATGAAGCACAGTTGGAGCGTGACAGGACCCAATGTCTTGTCGCGACTGGGATAACACTCTCACTGCGCTACTCGTCCACGCCGCCTCCTTTTGCGCGCAACCCATCACCCATCTTTCTGCAGCAGGAGACAGCACAATGTTGCCCTCTGCTCCGCCATCATACCCTCTCAACGAGCAGGTCCCCTATCGTCTCCCGGTTTCCGCCATGCCCTAACAGGTACGATCTCGACACTCCGACACGCACGTCTTGACTCCAAGACGCTTCCTTAGCTCATGCTGCATCCTAATGGGTGCAGCCTCTCCGCACTCAGACGCGGACTCGAACTGGCGCACCAATATGCTTCTCACTCTCCTCCGAGCGCACCATATCATGAGTACTACTCCTCGTTCTCCCCGTCCTCCGAATTGCACCAAGTGGCTTGCCGTGGGCCTTCAATACGCTTCAATTCTAATTTTAACCTTGCAGCCTCGTGCTTACCTTTAAAGCGCATTGACAAGTGCATCAAGCAACTTAAGGATCGTGCTTCCTCCCATACAGTATTACGAGCGAAAAAGGCTGTACTGAATGTGTCTGCCGTGATTACTGTCATACAACACAGGATGAACTCGATCATCTTCGCACAAAAGACGAACTGTATGCCGCCGCGGCTACTTGGGTATGTGCGTATCATACCTCGGAGCAACTGCACCTAATTTTGGATCAGATGGAAAAGCAGCATGTCCATTCTCCAGAGAATACTGAACAAGGGAAAACCAGGTCCACTACCGGTGCCATCCTCGGGAAGGACATTATGGAGGCCATTTGGGCGGACATGAAACATACTGAACTTCCCTCCTGGGTGACGGGTGTTCCTCATAACTGGGGTACTGCCGCTCGTGGAAAACTCAGTGCAAACAACTGGAGAGTCATATGCACTGTCCACCTTCCGATCACCCTAATCAGACTTTGGGGTGATGATGCACCTGAAGACCGGAGATACAAACTCGAAAATTTCATGGACTTGGTTCGTGCAGTTCAGATCGCTAACCTACGATCAATCTCTAAGAACGACATCGAACTATATGAGCGTTACATTACAGTAATCGCTACATGACTGGGTTCAAAACCTTATACAAACTCGCAAAGGTGAAACCCATACATCACGCGGCCCTGCACTATGGCGACATCCTTCGAGGTTTTGGACCTGCTCACACTCACGGAGCCGCATTTTACGAATGGCACATACATTCAATGCAAAGCGAGAACCACAATATGAAGCTTGGTTTGTAGCTGATCTCTCTTATGAGTGTTTAGCGCCAAGCACTCATTAGTGTCAAATTAGGCGAACTCGAGTTGACGTTCATGCGTAACTCTGCGAGAGAGGCAAAGCTACGTGCAATACTCTTCGACCATGGAGAAGTGCGCGAACATGTCGATGAACTTGCAAAAACATATCAAGCCTTCCTCACTGAAGATGTCCGTGGAACACGCCTGGCCCATATGATTGATGATATGAGCCAACTGACAGAGCAACCGGATCTTATCTTCGACGAGAAGTGTCTGCGCGACATGAATTTTCCCGATGCTGTACTTGTTCCGTTTTCGCGATTCTTGTGCCAAAAGAATGCGAGAACCATACATTCTATCGACAAATCTCCCGGTTTTTCGGTACCGCCCACGGCTAAGTTTTTGGACAAATTTTCCTTTCGAGGAGTTCAGTATTCAACCGCGAGCTCCGAACACGCAACAGTCATATTCTATTCAGACCTCCGAGGCCTGATTCATCTGAATCATTGGCCAATGCGGAGCCAGGCCAAATCATACACGCTTTTCTACATCCCCAAATCCATACCCATCGTGCGCAAAAGACGACGGGTGAGTTCGCGATTCTTCCATTTGCCTCTGTATTCGGCCTATGTGCCCGTTCAACCGGAACTTAGGGACGTCGACAAATCTTATCGGAGATTTGGCTTTGCTGGAGGATTTCTGTCGGCACAAACGCTAGGGCCACCCATCGTTGTCGACGCATCCAGTATCATATCTCACGTGGCGGTAACGCGGCTTAAAATAAGAGGATATGATGTCCTCCATGTCCTTCCATGGATAGGGTTAGTTTACTCATTTTGATAAGTAGAGACGAATTGCTAACAGCTCGAGAGTGTTGATCACTAGCTCATGCAGATGCAAATTACATGTACTGGCAATGATGGGGTAGATAGCCCTGACGTCTGACAGGCGGGTATTGCCTCTGCTCAGGTGCCTTCCTGGATATATTTTCATACTGACTATTGTCGCCCAATTGTCGAGCCCATGTATTGTGCCTGAAAGGAGTCGTCTGACTTCTGAAGTTGTAAATAAAGTTTTTCTGAGATTGTCTCGTGAATGAATTGGAACCTTCCCATGTCTCGGACAAGTAAAGGCATGCATTCGAGCGGGTCAGGAGAACGCCTTCCGCCCGGCTAGCCATCAGCAAGGTGTCAAACAGTGGGAAATACAATTTTAGGACAACCTTCCCCGCTCCTCCCACGTCTACGCGCACGATCTACGAGATACTCTGACCCCCAACAGGGAGCTGCCCATGGCTACAAAGGGAAAAGGGCTGACGGAAGAGAAGTACACTGTACAACACCACGCGAGGGTCAACCTATCCTCACTAGCCACTGGCCACGCCTTCATCGGCACTTTTCACACCCAGCTCGTCCTTGACAACATACCTCGCTCTCGTTCCCCTCTTTTCCCACCCGTCTCCTGATTCTGTACGATAAACGTCGTAATGTTCCTTTTCGCTCCTGGATGTCAAGGCTTATTCGATGGCGTTCGCCTTCCGACGCGAACTGCCACTCAACTACTCGTCCTCCCGCATCCTCTGACTTGCACCGAGTAGCTCGCCCTGGATGCGTCAGTTCTGGTTTTAGCCTTGCCGCCTCTTCCTTCCCTTTCCCCCTCTTTCCTTTGCAATTTCTGCTTCTTTTCACCACCTCTCGATGATGTCGACGTATTCTTGCGGCCAACGTTACCGCCATTTGCCCACCCAACGTCGACCATCATTTTCACCCTCGATCGCACTTCCACTCTCTCCATTCCCCAGATCATTCTTTTCCCTGTTTCCCAGGACTGGCCGAGACGACACAGACGCTTTAATTCCAGGTAGCTTTCCCCACCGCCACGACCACGGTACAAACAACATATACTCACACGACTCACACTCGAGTTCATCATTAGTACCGGCAGATGATGAAGACACTTCGGCTGGGACTCCTGACGAGGCTGACGGTGAGCTACGCTAGCCACATTATCTGCCCAACAATTCTCAGCCGGTCGTCCTAGAAGCTCCCCGCGTCGTAGCCCATCCTAAACAGGCAAAACGATGCAGTTCACAGTCCAGCAATGGTGAGAGCCAAAACCCGTTGTCGTGGCTAAGTTGGATGTCTCATTGCTTTGCTTATATTCCAGTAGCAGGCTCGCAGCATGACTTTGACCGAACGCGTAAGCGCTTCCTCCTCCATGCTGTATACCAAATGTACTGATATGACTCAAGCCCAAATAAAGAATCGTATCCGCTTGGACTCCTCGATCGGAATTGGTACCCTAAGAAATACGGATAGTGGCTCAGGGACACCGGTGTGGCACGCAAATTGTTGACTATCAGTACCGATTAAACTAAAGTCTACGTCTGTATGGCATCTATAGGACCGAGCTCGGTTGAGGCCGAGCACGGCGTCGAGCACGGCCATGACCCACGAGACTACTACGCCTCTGACTCGCCTCGAATATTTCGACTCAAACCAAGGGTTCGGGGTGTGTTAATCCAGAGGTTCAAGATGATGACCAAGTCGAGAGCATCATTACATTTCACGTAAGGATTTCTTGTTTGACTTACACATCTCAGGCTAATTGGTGTGAAACATTCCAGCAACCTCTGGGCCTACTGCGCCAGTATTTGCAAACCGCTTCCTAACACCGCCAGGCATTCGTCTTCAAGCACCACTGGACCTTCGTCCTGCACGCGCTCCATTCGGGTATGTACGCACGCGGCTAATCAGTGACACCCCAGGCAACCGCATGACCGCGTCGGGATCAACTGGAAAATCTCCCCAATCCGGAGGTCATTGAGTCTGAGTCGGACAAATTCAAAGATACCAAAAGGTTAGATTGCGTGCCTTAAGGACTCGCTCTGGTACCTACAACTTATTATGCAGGCATGTATAAAATGCATAGGTGCACGATGCACCGGTTTCTGGACGTGATAGATCTGTCACAATGGTCATTCATCGCCGCTCTCACCTTAACATTCCTGTAAGTGGATATGCTGTTATTCTCGATGCGAAACTGAATCTCTATCTTCGATGTTTTAGACCAAGACTGGCAATGTCTGTGGCTATCTCTAGGGGAGACAGCCTCGCCGAACCATCGCAAACAATTTTGATGCAGAATTGCCTATATATGATAACACCATTTATTCTCCCTACATAGATGTTGAAGGCGCGCTCTTTCAACCTGATGCCTCTCAAACAGAAGTATTCGATAGTCTCGTACGGGTTGCTGGCCACACACTCCTTATGTGTGCCTATTTCGACACTCGCCTTGACCCCAACCCAAATCTGGAACGTGACTTCCCTCACATCTGGCGCGGGGAAATTGCCATAGGGAGAAGGAAGTCTTACGTAAGGCGGGCTCCACCTAAATCAGTAGTTCATTCCGCTATGGCTTGGTGAGTTTAATTCATGTTTGTTTATTTCTTTAGAACACTCAACTGGTTTGATAAGGTACATGGGGCTGTGTATTGCCCATGTTGAGCTCAGATTCCCATTTCCGGGACATATGGTGATGTTCGTGTTCGTCATTCACATGACTTGGGCAGGTTCTGATCACTTACCTTGTTTAGAGAAGGACCTGTCTCAGACGAGAACATATTGGCGGATTGATTAACTCTGTATCGGGATGCGTAACATCTTCATGTACTAGTAGTGCTCTATCAGAGAATCGGAGCCTCCGCCTCTGCCTCAGAATTCATGGTGCTGTATATTCTACGTCTCGGCACCACCTCATACGCGGCGATAGACTGATGGAATTGAACCGAGTCTGTTAAGTATGGAGAGTACAGCACCCACACAAGCCACCCGAAAGAATTCATCCAGGAATATATTCAGCACATGGCAAGACGTCGACCCTAAATCCAATAGCTCCGAATGACAATGAACATCCCTGCTGTCAGCCTTGAAGCTTGAATCGGCAAAGTGCTCAACCCTGAAATGGACAACAATGAACATCCCTGCTGTCGGCTTGAAGCTTGGATCGGCAAAGTGCTCAACCCTGAAATGGACGACAATGAATGTGTGACAAAGAAAAGAGACAATCGGTTCACAATTGAAACGGGTAACGACAATACATGGTTTTAGAGAGCAGGAGTCATTTTGATGATACTGACTCGCGTAGACTATCCCAACCGTTCCAAATATTGTATATATTATGCCCGCAATGTGCACAGCGGGAGTGCCGTCTATTTCATCGGAGTGAACGCCATATGGCACAGCGTGTGACAAAGGCTACGCTTCATGCCAGTGCGGTTCAAGACGACAACACTAGTACTGTAATTCCTGGTAGCTTTCCGCACCACAACCACGACACCAACAGCATATACTCACACGACTCACACTCGAGCTCATCATTATTACTCGCAGATGATGAAGACACTTCGGCTGGGACTCCTGACGAGGCTGACGGTGAGCTACGCTAGCCACATTATCTGCCCAACAATTCTCAGCCGGTCGTCCTAGAAGCTCCCCGCGTCGTAGCCCATCCTAAACAGGCAAAACGATGCAGTTCACAGTCCAGCAATGGTGAGAGCCAAAACCCATTGTCGTGGCTAAGTTGGATGTCTCATTGCTTATATTCCAGTAGCAGGCTCGCAGCATGACTTTGACCGAACGCGTAAGCGCTTCCTCCTACATGCTGTATACAAAACGTACTGATATAACTCAAGCCCGGGTACAGGTAAAGAAGCGTATCCGCCTAGACTCTTTCAGAATTGGCACCCAGGAAATAGGGATAGTGGCTCAGGGACACCGGTGTGGCACGCAAATTGTTGACTATCCAGTACCGATTATACTGAAGTCCCTCGTCTTAATTAGCAAGCTACCCTAAGAGTAGCGTTGTCGTCTGTCCCGGACCGCAAAGGCAAAGGAAGGGCGGTAGACTTGAGCCCACGTACTGATACACGCACTACAGACGAACGGTGTGCCAGGACTCGGAGGAAACGGTAAGAGCCACCTTGTTGCAGCATATGATGATTTTCATCGCCATTCTTTCTCTTCTCTGTGCAGGGCGATGTCTGTATGGCATTTGTAGGACCGACGGATGATACTCCCAACAGGAGCTCGATTGAAGTCGAGCATGGTCATGACCCACGAGACTACTACGCCTCCGACTCGCCTGTACTGGACGAATATTTCGACTCCAACCAGGGTTCAGGGTGTGTTGATTCAGAGGTTCAAGACGATGAGCAAATCGAGAGCATCATTACATTTCACGTAAGGCTTTCTTATTTGACTTTACACGTTTCAAGCTAATTGATGTGAAACATTCCCAGCAACCTCAGGTGCTACCGAGCCCGCGTTTGCTTTCTCAGCCCCAGTCCTTCACTCCGTCTTTACAAACCGCCGGACCTTCGTCTTCACACACCGCTGGGTTTTCGACCTCGCAAACCGCTTGGACTTCGTTGTCACAAACCGGTGGACCTTCGTCATCACGAACCACTGGGCTTTCGTCCATGCAAAGTGATGGGCCTTCGTCTTTACAAACTGGTGGGCTTTCGTCGTCACAAACCGCTGGGGCTTCGTCCTTGCAAAGCGCGACTCCTTCGTCTTCACTATCCGTCGAGCAGTCCTTGCAAACCGCTGGGCTCTCGTCTTCACAAACCGTTGGGCCTTCGTCCTCGCAAACCGCGGATCCTTCATCTTCACACACCGCTGGGCCTTCGTCATCACGAACCACTGGGCTTTCGTCCTTGCAAAGTGGTGGGCCTTCATCTTTACAAACTGGTGGGTTTTCGTCGTCCCAAACCGCTGGGGCTTTGTCCTCGCAAACTGCGGTTCCTTCATCTTTACAAACTGGTGGGCTTTCGTCGTCACAAACCGCCGGGGCTTTGTCCTCGCAAACCGCTGGGGCTTCGTCCTCGCAGACCGCCGGGCCTTCATCTTCAGAAACTGTTGGGCCTTCGTCACAAATCGCTGGACCTTCGTTGTCACAACCTGCTGGGCATTCGTCTCCACACACCGCCGGGCATTCGTCCTTGCAAACCGCCGGGCCCTCGTCTTCACAAGTCGTTGGGCCCTCGTCGTCTCAGACCGCCGGATCTTTACCTTCTCGACAGATGTCGTGTTTGCAGCCACCAACGATTCCTGCCTCTCGTCGTGATAGACTTAGCGTGAACCAGCACCAAGATGCCGTATCTAACGGCCATTCTACAGGTCCGATGTGTACCAATGCCGATCCTGGCCAGCTGGAAGGCCATGCTAACGCCGTCGGCATTCCCGGCCAGATCGTGAATAGCCTTGATTATGCCCAGTTGCAAAGGAGTAGGGGCAGGAGACGACGTGGACGAAGCCCGCGGCGTCACAGGACCGAAGAACTTCAACTGGCCGTGAGTTTCAGGGTCTTTAAATCAACTGTTACGTTCCTGTGCTGATTGCATCTGATCTAGAAACTGGTCCGTTTGGAAATCGACGATCTCCTACAAGAGGATCCACCCTACGGCCGCACTCCTGAACCATCTCGGGTTTCCACATTCGTGACTGAGTGGAAGCGCACATGCCAGGGTGCAAAGGCTTGTGATGCGACACCGGCCGACTTCATGATTGACATTGCGGGATTGCCGAGGTCACCGTGGAATATTTCCGCTGCTTGGGTTTTCACGGATCACTTTATTCGGAAGATGGAACGCGATGACACTCCAGAAATGCGAGGGTAATAGAGAATGCATTTACCAACCGAATCAGGAGCCTGAAGTCTCGCCACAAAAAGGAGGGCCTCTCACGAGCAGAAAGAGCCGTTGAGAGGTCTCAGCATGCCCGGCGGCAATGCAAATATCAGGTAAATCGTTCTGTCCCAGGTGCGCGCCAGTCTAACGCTCTCTACATTAAAGTTGTTTCAACGTCGCCGTAACATCGCCAAGCTCGTCAGGCCGCTGGCCGAGCATCTAAACATCCTGGAAGCACTGGGACATGATGGGATGTCTACGGATGAATCTGACGTTGACCCAGACACACATGAGACTATATATACGGTTACCAAACCCGAGTGGCGACACCCTGACCTGCATAACTGGCTCAAGGTCTTTGATCAACTCCATCATCGAAGTCACATCGAAAGCTGGTCCCTTGACAAGCGTGGCGCATTTCCGCACATTCGTACTGGGTCTCAAAAGGTACACCCAAAGACGCATGCGCCAACAGGCCTCCCGATCAACGCCTACGACCCCAAATGGTTGGAGAGCAGGGAGCCCCTTTATTTGGATCACGTGTTGTGTCCCCAAAGGGAACAACAATACAATTTCACCCATTCTTCTGATGTTTTTGCGTAAGTTTGCCCGTCTTGTCGCTTAGATCTAAACGCTAACCATGTACCCACAGACTTTTAAGTCTTTAGCGCTTTACAGTAGCTCTAGTTCAATACCAAATTGACAAGTGTGGGATTGAAAATGTTATTTTTACAAATCATGTATTAGTTTAATCGAAATGGAACCGTAACCGTCACGATGTCAAGTGTGAGTCGCTCCTTGTGACATGGAGTGACCCGACAATCAGAGGGTGTGATCAGAATCAGACGTACGACCACGACCGCCAATCCTGTCTAGACATCTTCCGTTGATTGAATGGCCTAGAATATCTTACCTCGGTGCGTTTCTGATTCGGTGTTACCGTCACAAATGCAGACCAATTGTCCGGGTCGTTTCTTAGCTACTTCAGGCTACTTCATGATGTTGGGCGGACCCATCATTTGCATCATTCATTGGCACGCGCTCCATCCAGACATGTACGCATGAAGCTAATCAGTGACACCCCAGGCAACCGCATGACCGCATCGGGATCAACTTGAAAATCTCCCCAATTCGGGGGTCATTGACGCCGCCCATGCCACTGCCTGCGCGGCCACTCCAGCGGGTGTGGCATGACCTATTATCTTGTCGTGACTGGAGATAACACCCTCATTGAGTCATTGTGCTACACCGTCACTTTCTGTTCGTGACCGGGGCAGCACAATGTCGCCCGTGATCACGCTCTTTCAACGAGTGAGTCCCCTATTGTCTCCCGAGTCTCCTATGCCCTGACAGGTACGATCCACATGGGTGCAGACTCGAGTGCAGACTCGAATTCGTGCATCAATATCCGTCCTCCCTCTCCTCCATGCGCACCATCACGACTGCGCACCACCACCTCCGTGTCATCATCTTTCCGTACATGTACAGACACTGCAAGAAACTGGCTTGCGACTATCCATCGATCTCGAGGAGCGTGGATTTACGGTTGGCATCAGAGGGTATGTCGCATTCGTCGCAGCTTTCCCTCGCTTCCCCTCCTGATCTATCGAGACTCGTCGGCTCCGGAAAGATAGCACTGGCCCTAACTCTTTTGTTGACTCCCTCAACTCGGCGTAACATCGGTATGGTCTCGTATTGTCTTGACTAGCGTCTATGACCTGACTCCGATCTCGCCATGGCACCAATGATATTTTCACTCAAGAGTATTACACCGGGACGTTGCACTTCCTACTGCACAATGGACGCGTCGTCTTGGAAATCATCACCACGTGGGTCTGTCCACTGGCACGTCTGCCTGCTGACGTCTGTCGTCTCTACATGCAGTGCTCACATTCAAGTCATTACTTTGCATCGTCAAAGAATTGCTACCGAGAGGGAGATAGAGTGGGCGCGGCAGAGGTGCTGTGGAGCAGGTTTCACAGGGCAGGCAACCTTTCGTCGTCTTCGTGCTTGCGTTTCCCCTGCATGGGCGCTCGGGACATGCATGGGACGGTGTCGTGAGTCCAGTGCTGCTGTCATCGGGTGCTTCGCACTCAATGGGTAGTCCTGGACTGTCCTAGAGTAATGTATACCAACTGGTAGCTCGATAGGCTCGTGCGAAACACGGGCGGCTGGTAGTGTACTTATAAATCCAAAGAAATTTTTACGGGGAGAAAATATGATGGCCCTGGGTCCTGATCATGACGCACAAGAACTGCTTTCTTTGGTCAACAAACTCCGACTCGGACGAAAGTGGGCTGATTGCCACTGCACATGCAACCCTGCTTTGTTGCTATCTATCATGAGCACACCTGTCCCGAGCACACCTCTCAGAAAGACACCTCTCCAAAGCACCTCTCAGCCGCTTTCAACTCCTGTACATTCCCGCGATAGCGCCTCTAGCCAGGCTGATCCCAGAAATGAAAGTAGGGACGACATTCTCAAACGTCTCGGATCTGATATGGGCCCTTTCGTTGTTGGTCCGATATCCGCCAACACATTTTTAGCTGAATTCATGCCTTCACCTTCGGATGGCCCTCATCTGCCTCGGTTCAGGAAAGGAATGTTCGGGAAGTTTATGCGGATGTTGACCCAAAAGGAACAGACCTGGTACAATGTATTTGTGAGTTCTTCTCGTCGCCGCCTGTTCTTAGGCCTAATCCTAGCTTTCCAGATCAACATCGTTTCTCGGCATCTCAAGAATTCAAAAGTAATCAATACATCCAATGCGTCAGGGGAATCACCGAATACCACGCTCCCACATGCTTTGATACCCGACTGCTCGGTATTTTGGACGGACTATGAAAACCCTGAGAAATTTGAAAAACAACACTTCGACTTCAATCATGCTGAATTCATCATCGAGTTCAAGAAGGGAAATAAGTTTGACCCATTTGTCGACAATCCGTCTGACACCGGCCACAGCAAGAATAACGACTCCTCCAAGTTCCTGTCTTCAGATAGTGATGCTCGCAAAGTTCTAGGCCAGATTACTTCTTATGCCACTGCGATACTGGGCACGCAGTATCGTACGCACTTGTTCATGGTTTTCATCGTCGACAAACACGCAAGACTGATGCGATGGGACCGTGCTGGTGCAGTCGTCACCAAACTGATACCCTTCGACACCGATCCTTCCCTTTTTTATTTTCTCACGCGCTACGATGTCGCAACTCGTGACGTTCGTGGCCACGATTCGACGGTCACCTTTCCGAGCCAAGATGAAATCGAACGTGCGAAGCGTGTTATCGTTGGCTGGGACAAGGAAGAGGCTTTTTTGGCAGTAACAATGTCAGATCAGCGCTTTATTATCCCTCGTTTTCAAGCTCGAGGTTATGCGCCAATAGGTCGCTGGACTCGTTCATCAGTCGCTTTCGATGTTCAAAAGGAGCGTCGAGTTTACCTGAAGGATTCTTGGCGTGTCATGATTTCAAGCTTCACATCGGAAGGAGATATTTATCGTCAGCTTGAAGGCGTTCCCAACATTCCTCCCTGCGTGTTGGCCGGTGACGTTGGCAAGGACACCTATCACGAAACTCAAACTCAACATGTCCTCAAAAATCACGTCCGAGATCCCGATGATTGGAAATTAACTCCCTATCGACACTACCGCATAGTCCTGGGTGTGGTCGGTAGAAGGTTAGAAGACTTCACTTGTACCCGGGAGTTGGTAAACGCAATGTATGCTGCTCTGAAGGGTGAGTGACTATTTTATTAGCGGCTAGTCTACATAACCTGAGTCACATTTATAGCTCACGAAGCCGCTCATAAGATTGGCGTCCTTCACCGAGACATTAGCTCCGGAAATATATTGATTGTTGGTCCTGGCGAATTGCATCCTGACCAGCAGGACCTTAAGATTGAGGGCGGAATGCTCATCGACTGGGATCTTTCCAAATTTGTCAAACCGGGTGAAGAACATCATGGAGCTCGCCACCATGAGCGCACTGTAAGTTAATTACCCGAAACCGTATACCCGACTCCTGACATATTTTTTTCGCCAGGGGACCTGGATATTTATGGCGGCCGACCTCATTGGAAAACCTGGTACCCCACAGACATTTGTTCATGACCTCGAATCGTTTTTCTGGGTTCTGCTTTGGATGGTGCTAAATTACGTGAAAACTAACTGGCAGCAACATGTTCTCACATCATCTTACAAATCCATTTTTAGCTCGGATCTTTATACTGGCGCTGACGGTGTGCTGGGAGGCGTAGGGAAAATGGACTTCCTGCAGAACGACAGAAAGATGAATGGTTTTCAAATCGTCGGAAATCCCATGTTTACCGAACTCCTGAATTCTTTGAAGCGCACAGTCTCCTCCCGATACGATACCGAGCCAAAGGAGTCATCCGATAATCCCGAGACTTCATATGAAGATGAGCTCAAGAAGTACAATATCCGGTTGGAATATATGAAGGATCATTCCACGATGCTCGGAGTGTTCGCAAAAGCTCTTGGTCCTTCCAATGGGGAAAAATGGCCTGGCGATGATAAGGCCACTCGTCAACCTTTCCTGCCATCTATATCCGAGGTTCGTAGAGATAAATACAGGACCAAGCGGTCGAAGGTTATAGGTAATGTGGGTGGGGATTCGCCGAGCGGGAGCCGCCCTGTTTAGTTATTGTTATTTCATGTATTCATGTACTGTATGCCGTTTGGCGCTCTTTGTTGTTTGTCTAGTACGATACAGTGTATTGACTTTGACTGATCATGCATCCCATTGGACGAGCCAATTGTGAGTGGTGATTGGACAGCCCGAGGCCCTGTCCGTCTAACACGACATGCACCTCCTCTCCCCCCTTGCCTTGGTTCTTTTCGCAGTAATGAGCTTGAACTGAGGGCCGTCTTTTTGTTACTGTTACTATGTCCTTTCTGCCCCCCCCCCCCAAAAAAAAAAAAAAAAAACTGTTTCACAAGTTGGGCCGCGTCCCTCTAACACGACCATGGCCTCCTCCCCCATCGTCTCCGTTCTTTTTGCAGTAGTGAGCTTCAACTGACTGTCGTCTTTCCATAACTGTAAGTACAGACATCCTTTGCCCCCAAACAACGCCGCACGCGAGCTGACATGGGGAAGGATGCCGTCGCCACTCCTATTTTTGTTTCTGTCTCACTTTAGCAAACCTTCATGTGTCGTCGGACAGTGTTTTCCGTTACATCGCATTTTCCACGAATATGGTGCAGGCAAGTGTGCGCAGTCACGCTGGATGTCGTCCTTCAGCTGAAGTTGTGCAGGATGCCGATCTTTGTCTATGTATCATTTGTGTGCGAGCACGACGCTCTATCATTGGTCCACGCTCCCCACCATGTCCTGAAACCATCTTGGACAGTGAATGTTGCAAACTGCCTCGTGTCCGGCTTCTTTGCCGTGCTCCTACGCCATCAGCACCACGTCACGGTTTCCCCACTCTCCGCACCGTTCTCCCGCGGACTGTCCCCTGCCAGCAAACATCCTCACGTGCGACTTCTGTGTTCCATGTCTTATCGCGACTGGAGATAACACTCTCATTGCGCTACACTTTGTCTACCGCCACTTATTGGTTCGTGACCCTTTCACCAGGGTGCAGCACGATGTCGCCCACGATCATGCTCCTCAACGAATGGGTCTTTCCCAGTCTCCTATGCCCTAACAGGTACAATCTTGATTTTCTGACACACCAAGACACGAGGTCCCTAGCTCACACCACACCGTAACGGGTGAAGACTCGAATACGTGCATCAATATGCGTCCTCCCTCTCCTCTGTGCGCACGGTCACGACTACGCACTACGACCGTGTCTTCGTGATTTCCGTACAGACACTGCAGGAAACTGGCTTGCGACCATACATCCATCTCGAGGAACATGGATTTACGGAGGGTATGTCGCATTCGCCACAGCTTTCCTGTGTTTCCCTGCTAATCGATCTTTCGAGACTTGGGAAAGACGGCACTGGCCTTGGCTCTTCATTGACGCCTTCAACTCGATGTAACGTCTGTGTGGTGTCGTATTGTCTTGACCAGCGTTGACGACCTGGTTGCGATTTCAAGATCGACGCAGAGAACCGTGAATTTTCGCTGCTAATCCTCTCTGACACAATACAGAAGAGTTGAGTGCCTGGGGTAGAAGGCGAAGGGAGAGGACGTGGTAAGACTGCTGGTGAAGACAGGGAAGAGGAGAAACAACAAGGTCTCCTTGGCCAGCAGTGGCGGTACCGGTGAGCGCGTGAATGTGCACTTGGTGGAGTGAAGATTCTTATGGGACTTCTCTCCTGTATTGTATTGTTCTTGGTGTCGTCCTTGATTACCTTAAAGTTATGCATGACAATGACAAAGACATCATGACACTGACATCATGAGTCTTGACTTCAAGAGTCACTAAGTCAGGACATCATGATGTCGAGAGTCATGTCTGATGTTTTTCGAGTGAAACTCCTGAAAACATGCAAAACCCATTAGTAATATATTTCTCAATATTTTTCAGATGCACGTATCATGATTATTGTAAATTATTTTGATAAGCACATATAAATCACATGGCTGTGTATATTATCAATGTATTCAGCATGTTTTAAAAACCATCACCCTTAATTTATTGCAGGCAACATTGTAAATTAGTTCATAATGTATTGAATCCTTATTTTTCAAAGTTATCTGAAATATTCTTTTTATTAAATCACTATAAAATTCAGCTTAACATTCCAGAATGCCCACAGTGTGTGCGGTGAAGGGATGGGGTTAGCATCTGTTGAGAAGGCCACTGAGAAGGCCTGTGCTATGGAGGGGAGGCTAGCTGAAGTTGTTGTGCCATGGTCAGGTGTCCCCGGTGACAACCAAGTTTCCCTTTGCAGTCCACCGTGAGGCAGTAATGTGGACCTGGTTGTGGGGGGTGACGGTGAGGGCATTGTTTATGGCATTGCAGATATCAACTGGCCTAGGCTGGCTGAAGTCCGCTTTGCCAGCAAGATGACTAAGTGCTACCACTATACTAGGGTTAGCGGGCTTTGAAGAAATTTTGCTGGCATAGCTGGGCGTGGGGTTAGTGTGCTGGGTGGGTTTTGGAGGTGGGCTGGGCTTTTTCTGGAGGCCCGTAACCGCCTTTGAGAGGGCCTGAAGGGTGTTTTGGATTTGTTTGAGCTCCTCGTTGTTAGAGGGAGTCTGTGTGGGAGGGTTATAGCTTGGGTATAGCTGCTCGTGCGAGACGATGGGGATGATGGTGGTTTTTGTGAAGTCGGCAAGGAGGTTGGAGAGGTTTTTCCTTTGTTCCACGTTCCCATACACATGAGTGATGTGTGAGGAAACGGAGACTAGGAATGTTTTGAGCTTTGGTATATCCATGGGTTGTTCGGTTTAAGAGTCCCATATAGCAAGTGTGATCACACTTATGGTATCAGCCAATCCAACCCTATTCACCATGGTTGGCCTATACCATTCCTACATAGCCATGGTGATCATACATGTGGTATCAGCCGATTGAACCATATTCATTATGGTCGGCCGATACCACATTTATGTAAAATATTTAGTCATCATACTTTAAATTGTGTATTGACTATCAATACATGTATGATTCTAATCTAAGGATACAACTTTGGATGGGTCAGCCAGACTCACATATACATTCCCTCGGCCAACCATCAGGTGGTCCCACTTGTATGATCATTTGTACATGTTGGGGGAACCAGATGTACAAGGATTTTTGACTGAATGGTCTGGAGAAAGAGGCTCATTCTAATGTCACCATCAGGTTTCAGTATCACTAAAAGTCAGTTGTTTGGTCTTTAGTCTTATCCTTAGACAAGTAGCTATCTGCTCTAATGTGGGACAGAAAGATAATAAGAGAGAAAGAAGTGCTTGTAGTGACTCAACAGTATATTGAGAGTCTAAGACACTTAGAGAGTTTGATCTAGGTGCTGGTAGACTTCCTATATTCATAAGAAGAACGAGCCTAAAGGGCTATCCTATCTACTGAAGCATTTATATATATGCTAGGGCACAAGGCTCTGGGTCAAGGGTTCTGAAAGATAATAAGGGTATAGGGTTAAGCCCATGCCCAGTGTACAGGGTTCCAATTGTATTGTACAGTGAGTCATCAGTTCAGATGCAAGAATGTAAGCAGAAATGAGTCAAGTGAAACATAATTGTAACACACCTGCTTCATTCTCCTATCAGAGTATGGGAAATTGTTATGAGCGGATGTCTCATATTGTGCAGAGTCACTCCCTGGGTAAGCTCTACTGAAGCTTCAAAGACAATAGAGTTTACTCTTGAGTAAGAGTTGCCTAAGAAGACAAAGGCAAAGCTAGCTTGAACTGAAGCTAGATCAGATAGCAGACCAAAGGTATTAACCTTGGCGCAAGTACAATGAGGGGTTTAAGGATAATAAGGCAGAGAAAGATGACTGCCAGGAAGATAGGCTTAGCTAAGCAAGCGAAAATGTAGGCTAGAGCGAGCGAAGCTTCAAGAAGGTTTATGGTTCTGAATTTACAAAGGAGATCAAGTCTGAAATGACTTGGTCTTCACAAGTGTCCTAATATACTGTACAAGGTAAGGTAACACATCATCAAGTAAAAGTACAAGTAGGTAAAGAGATCAAGTCAGAAAGAACAGTAATGTACATGTAGTCCATGCACATGTCAACATGTTCATCATGTGAGAGCGTCACCAGATGAACACGGTGATATGTAACACATCAGCATAGGGTGATACATCAGTAAAGTAGAGGGAACACGTCAATAAGCAATGGAGAGGAGCCAGAGCAAGTCAGGGATGAGGCGAGATGTACAAATAAGGAAGGCATAAGTAGAGATACCATAAGTGAAGGAAAAGGTACAGGGTGCTAAAAGAAGCAGCTAAGGATTGAGATACAATAAGGGACGTACAAGAAAGGCACATAAATGGGAAAGTAGGCCGGTGATACCCACTAGGTGAGCAAGTGGCCATCTGAACAATCGCAAACCTAGCAAGTGATACCAGATGGGTCAGCGCATCTGTCACAGACAAAAGCACAAGCCCATCTTGTAGTACTAGAGTATAATACAAGTGAGCACGTAACACAAGAGTAGACAAAAAGCATAACAAAAATAGTATAAACTCAAGTATGTGTTCTTTTATTGCTGCATTTGCTTCCCACTTACCCTTGTTGAAATATGCCCCTATTATTTTCAGTCCATTGATCCAAACATACCCCTCATTCTCCCCAATACCCTAAAGGCCTCCTACTCAGCCTTATTCTCTCCCATATCCTTAGGTTTGCTGTAAATGCTGGGCTAGGATTTATCATGATTGTGTTAACAGATTCAAGCCTGGTTGATGTTTCTGTTATCTATACAGCCACAGATCAACCTCTATCCTAGTAAATCCTGTTACACCTGCCATCCCTACTTTATTGGTTATATAGTGACACATAAAAGTACTGCATGGCCATCAGTCTGTTACTGGCCACTGTTCAGTTCGTTTTCTGGCCAGTCCTCACTGCTCAGTTTCCTATTATTCATCTCTTTCATTATTCCTTTCTTTATTGTTCACTTTCTTTATTGTTTTGGTTTTGTGTCATGTTGTGTTTTCTATTGTGTCAGAGCATCACTCTATTTGTGGTTTTGTCTCCATATAAACTGCAGATGAGTGGGACATTGTCCTTAGCCTTATCCCACTCTCTGCAGGTTAGTACTTCGCCTCTATCCCTTCAATATAGCCTTATCCCCACTCTCTGTAGTCCCCTTGGTCCTCAGTAACACAAGGGCCCTTTTCTGGTCACATCATAACACAGTCATATCATTGAATGTATTTTATCTTTGAGACAAGTAATCTCTGTAAGATAAAATGCATGTATTGTGTTCCCTAGGACATAAACTTGATGTCTGCAGTATAGTTTTGATGTAATATGAACATTAAGAAAAATTCCAGGCCACCTTATGGCAAAACACGTGTGCAATACATTTGTACACTACATTCATTAATGACAATATAAATACTACTTGCTTGAACATGCCTGTAAAACCCAATCACTGTCAGTGATGGTTGATATGGTCACCCTGGTCACAGCCCTAGTCACATGTATATAGGGCCCTGAGTGATGTCACCCCTATCTTATCAGGTTTTCTTCGCTCTATCATTGACAGGTTATGGGCCCTGCCTACATGTAAATCACAACACCCTAGCCTCCCGTCACCTCAGCTTTCATCTTATCATACTATCATACAATTGCTTATCTTATCTCCTTTTCATCTCTTTATCTCTTTCACAGACTCTTTACCATCAACCATTGGGTCTTCCACATAGCAAATCTCTTCATCTCTTATTCATTGTCCCTTTGTTGTCTTTTTCATCATCAACCTGCTGGGTCTCCTGAACAGCAAATATCTTTATCTTCCTCATCAACCCACTGGGTCTCCTGCATGGTCAATCTCTTCATCTTCTCACTGTCAACCTGCTAGGTCTCCCACATGGTCAATCTCTTTGTCTTTCACTGTTAACACATTGGGTCTTCTGCACGGCCAATCTCTTCCTCTCAGTGTCAACCCACTGGGTCTTCCATAAGGCAAAACTTTTCTACCCTCACATTCCATCAGGTCTTCCACTCAGCATAACTCTTCTCTGTCTATATTCATTTTTGTCTCCCAACGTTATTATCATCACTCTCTCTTGTCATCATTATTCTTTCACTGTCCTTGTCCTCTCGTTGTTATCAATCTCTTGTCACTGTCATCCTCTCATTGCCAATATCATCTCATCATTAACATTGTCTCATGTCTCATTATCACTTCATCATTTCTCATCTTCTCATTGTTAGTGTTGCTGCAACTCGGCTAAAAGCTGGCTAAAAAGTCAAAGCCAGTCACATGTTCTGATCAGTCAGTCGGGGTTTTCCTGGGAAAAAGTCGGCTGTTATGGTTATGACTCAGACTTAGCCACAACCAATAGTCGACTCAAGTCTGAGTGCAATGTATCCAGTAGTCCACAGCAGTATGGAATCTACTACCCCCCCAAGGCCTACTTTGCGACTTTCACATTCAACTCTGATCAAGATTGATAGGTCTACCACACTCCCTTTCACCACTACTCAGAAATTTCATATTGAGTCGTGCACTGTGATGGGCCAAGAGATGAAAAAGTATATTATCGGGCCAATGCCTGCAAAACAATTTCTTGACGATTTTCTCCCTACGGAATACATCCCTGATTATCAGAGAAGGGAGTTCCATCCTGGTTGTTATGATGACACTGTGAAAGCTACGAAAGGAACTGCATGCATATGAGCCCTTTGTGAGCCCTTCAAAAGAGCTTTTGCTTTATATTTTCTCACAACTGTTGTTACATTTAAGAACGCCACATCAAGGCAATACATTCATGACCTCAAATTTGTCAATTATTCTGCACATAACAATTCTAATCCACTATCAAGTTTTCCATTTCATGTAAAACCTGACATCACTTTATACCCACCCACCACAGACAATGATGTATAGACAAACTCTGCATTGACCGAAATGTTTATTGAATTCAAGTGAAACGCCATTGATGATTCATTTGACAACACTCCTATATTGGTCCCCAACAGTCCATCTCTCATTCGTGAAACAAACGCGGCCTCCAATGATGATCCATTTATCCTTCCTGATACAAATGCAGCTGCCAATGACTATCCATTTGGCAATGTTCCTGACCCCAGCAATCAATGCATTCGTAATACAAAGGCAGCCGACAATACCCTTGGCCAAATTACCTCATATGCTGCGGCACATCTTGGCACACAGTTTCGAACACACATCTTCTCCATTTTAATCATATGGGACACTGTGAGGCTTCTCCAGTGGGATAGGTCAGGCGCGATCATAACAGAGGCTATCAAATACAATGAACACAACATTCTCACTGATTTTTTATTTCGCTACTCGAAGGCGCCATCTGTGATGCGCAGGAAAGACAAATCTGTATCGAACCCTTCATTCACAGAGAAAGCTGCAGCCAGAGAAGCCTTGAAGCTGGAGGAGACAGTCCCGCTAGTCAAGCTTTCAGTCCCTGACAGAGACAATGTTTGTTTCTTTGTTACAACTATCCCTAAAACAACACCATATACACCCCCAGGATGTGCCACCCACGGCTTCGAGGCCTATGATGCTTTGCAACAGACAGTGGTTTATCTGAAGGATTCATGGAGGATCAATCTGCCAGACATCCCGGCAGAGGGACAAACATACGTGATACTGAGAGACGCTGGGGCCCAGCATATCCCTCATTGCCTTGTATCTGGAGATATCTTGTCTGAAGATTACCATGCCACAAAGACCCAGATGTATGTCACAAGCACGTGAGCCCGTTGTTCATTCATTCCCCATCGACATCACCGTCTCTGCCTACATGTTGTCAGGGATGTCCTTTTGGAATACAAGAGCTCATATGAGATGGTATCTGCTGTGCAGGATGTTCTTATTGGTGAGTTTTTGCAATCTGGGCTAATCTATGCACTAAACACCAATACAACCATACATTGTTGCTTAGGCCACAGAGATGCATATATTGCAGGGATTTTGCACTGTGACTTCAGTCCTTCAAATATCGTAGTCGATTCAAAGGGCAAAGGGTGGCTCATTGACTGGGATTTGTCAAAACCTGTGTCATTGTCTGTAGAAACCCCTCAACATGCAACACGGATGGTGAGCAGTGATGATCTTCTTGTGGTTATCTGACTCTGAATATATCCTCAGGGTACCTGGCAATTTATGTCCACTAGGCTGATCTTTGACCCAAGTGTTCTGCACGACTTCAGAGATGATCTCAAGTCATCAATTTACATTCTGATGTGGTCGACCCTGATATATTCAGAGGTTTCTCAGAAAGATTAGGTCATGCCATTTGTGAATACTGTTCTTAATCCCAGGTGTTATAATAACACTGGTGGCACAGCCAAGAAGGATTTCCTGAAGGCAAGATCGTTTTTGGATCATGTCAAATTTCCAAATTGCCCTGCGCTTCATGAGTTCATTACTAAGCTGGCTGACTTGTTTAAGTACCGTTATCACCACCCACCTAACGCCATGAAAAGGGAAGCATCTAACGAGCTATGGTTAGCATGGGAAACAACTGGGAACAAATGTTTAGGGAACGCATATAAAGATCATTATTCCACACAGTATGATGTTGTGATGCATGGTTTAAACGATCATGCAGGTATAATCAAGTTGTTTGAAACTGCTCTCCGTGATCGTTCAGCATGGCCAGACAAAGATGCTGCACGAAAACGATTTTTTGCACTCCAAGTGAAAAACAATCTCGTTCTCAAGACTGGGTGGAGGACCATGGCACAAGGACATCACATAGTGTAAAGTTTGTCAAAGGACTTTCCAATACATGTCACTGAAAGGATCTTTCAGTGTACCATGGGTTAGCTCTGGTACCTTTTATGCAGTTTTTAGTCCCGTTTCACACTCTATTTACATTGTTGTTGTAATATGTTTACAATTACTGTACTTGTACTATGCAGATTGTTGTAGGCATGCCAGCAATAAACCCTTTTATGGAAATTTGATGAAGATTGTGCTCAAGATGCTGTTGCCTGTCTTCTGTCCTTTATTCAACTGCCAGTCTAGTGACATTTTTTTCTTCTACACATCATACCATACTCCTCAATGTTCAGGCCACTCAACTTTGTCAATCCATCCGATTGGGTTTCTCCCCTGAAAAATAAAGTGGGCATGGTCTTCCAATGCTGTGAAAGTTTAAAAGGATGTACGTTGAAGTTCTTTCTTACCAACTCATGGCGCTTCACAATGATCAAGCTGTTCTTCCATAGGCTGAACCCCCTGCCCCCACAGGCACTGGTAGCGCACCTGGTAGTGCACCAGCCACAGCAATTATGGCAGCAATGCAAATTCTACTGCAGAGGGAGGGGATAGTCATTATCAAGCCAATGATCCTGATACCGCCCCTTTAAGCCAGACTGTTTCAAGCAACATTTGTCATTTTTTCATCCATTCTGGAGATAAAATTGTTTGCAATGTGTGCAGGCAAGTTTTCCTATGTTCTTAGCTCTTCAGTTTTCTAATCAACAATATTATCCTTAGGAAGGCCAAGGAAGCAGACCTGTCTAATTTGTCATTAGGATTCCATTACAAGTTTTCGCAGAGAACATCAACTTCATCTCTCCACTCTCATATCAAGAAATACCACCTTGAACTCTACCTGACCTTAGCAAGGGAGAATGGATAGAGGGCTTGATCGCAGGCAACCAATAAGGCCGCTACAGCACAAGGTGAACAACCTAACAATCTTGGACCAAGTCTCTTCCATTCTTGCTACATCATCCCTTCCTTTGTTCTTCACTCTACTATCGCCCACTACGTCTCCTTTCACTTCATAGCATCAAATGCGAGTTGCCCTAAGCCCTCACCTAACCTCTTGCCTGTTTCATCTCCCTTCCTTCTTGCATTGCTGTCTTGAGTTGTTATTATCTTAAGACTGCTCTACTTCTACACCCTCAACTCTTGCATCCTGTTTCTGTCCACTAATACAGTCTGTCATTGTCAAGGACTTTCCGATACACATCACTAGAAGGATCTTTTAGTATACTGTACTATTTTAGTTGGACAATGGTACTAAGTTACGGCATGTTTAGTTTTGTTTCATGTCTATTTATGTTCCATGAGACTTCATGAGGTTTTGATGCTGGGGTCCGGCGAAGTCCCTTTTATGGAAATTTGATGAAGACACTGCTGGGACCTTTCTCTGTCTCCCACTTTACTCAACAGCTAGTCTAGCAACATGTTTTTTTCTTCTTATACACCTCACACCATATCAATACTCCTTGTGCACTGGCCCCACACTTCCTTTGCTTTTTCATGGCAGCTGAGAATGTAGAAACTTGCCTGCATATATTGCAAACGGCTGCCTCCCCAGACTTGTCGAAAAAATAACAAATGTCATTTGCCGCAGTTTTGGGCAAAGGAACAGCGTCAGGATCATTGATGTCATTATTCCCTCTCTGTGCAGAAGAATCCTCATTGCAGCCGTGATCGCTGTGCAGTGGCTCGTAGTCGTCCTTGCTACCAGATATTACATCTAGATCAAACTTTTCACTGTCTTAAAGGTTGACAGTCCCAGTTTGCATGTGGGTACGAGTTCGCTGAGCAGGCACACTATCAGGGTTGGCAGTGCCTGTGGAGGGTTTAGCCTTTGGGGGGACAGCTCAACGATTGTGAGGTCTTCAGTTTTCCGAATTGACAACTGATAACATAATCCCTAGGGAGGCCAAGGATGTGAACCTGAACAAATGGTCATCAAGCATCTGTTATCAGTATTTGCTGAAAATGTCGACTACATCTCTCTGTCCTCACATCGAGAACCACCATCTCGAACTCTACCTGACCTTAGCAAAGGAAAAAAGATGGGAGATTTTGTTGCCAGGACTTGTCTCACAGGCTCAATTGCAGGCGACCAACAAGGCTGCTACATCACAGGGTGGACGATCTGACAAGTTTGACAAGAGTACATTCCACAAGCACCTGGTGAATTTTATTGTCGCAGACAATTAGATATGTTCTTGTTGAGCGCCACCAGGGCTCCACACGCTCCGTGCTCCATGCTCCTATGCACCATGCGCACCGGAGCCCCTGTAGCAACTCCTAGGACAGCCGGACACTGCCCCCCTGATTACATATGGATATGCAGATAGTATATATATTGTACTCATATCGTAGGGGTACAATACAGACACACAGAGCTCATCTATCCCTTTTCTGTCACCATATCCCTACAGGTTATGGGCCCTGGGCCCAGCACACAAGAAGATTATCACAAAATCTTATCAACGAATATCAAAGCTAAGTTAACTAACGATGCTAGAAAATAGCGAATGCCTCTGATCATGATAAGCCCCTATTCAGTCCACCAGACATCTTATCTCCTCGCCGCCCACATCCTCCACGCCTGGTACAAACGATCGCAAATAACCAGCTGAGGACACAGATAAAATCAGGAAGTGCAACGGCTGAGCACGAGAACTCTTTCAAATGTGAGCCAAAGACGGCGACGACATGATTGCCCACATACTCAAAATAGAACAAATAGAACATCGGGACCACCGACATGACAGATCGACAAACGACCAATTCGTCGCAATCATCGCCTGCGATAAAATATACTATCACGCAGCTTACAAAGCGACATCACTCAACGTTCACAAAAACTTCCTTACAACATGCACGCGGAATAAATCGCACTCAAATAAATCTACCTTCATTTATTCCCACTCGCAATCAATAAACATAAAACAAAACAAACAAAAATCTACATGTCTTCGACCGCGCTAAACGGTTCCAAAACGCATACCAACACAATGAGCACGGACTTCTTCCGATGCTTCGGGCACATCAGCCATACGTGCTTGAGAAAACCGAGTCGACGAGTTGACGGCTTCATGTTCCCCATGCACAAGGACACCAAAATGCATAACCTGTACGAACACAAAACCGATTAGTACAAGCAAAACCAAACAAAAAAAAAATAATTTGCCTCATGCAAATAAAACGCAAGGCAACTCATATGACGACAACGACCTGTTGATGGCTTTGTGTTGCTCATAAACCGACACACATAACCTGTACGGACGCAAAAATCATTAGTGAAATCAAACAAAAACAAAAAACTGCCTCACGCGAATAAAACGTGAGACAACCCACATCGCCGTGAACACCACCGACAAGAAGCGTAGCCGACGAAGTCGACAACACGCAAGTCGGATCTGCTCACCCCAATGACCACAGATCGGGGCCATATAATAACAATGGGTCGATGACTCACTTCAAACCTAAGTCAAACATCAAAAAACATCAGTAACGCGCAACTTGAACATGAAATAACTTACATAAGCTTTGTAAAACAAAGATCTAGACGTATTCCGACAAAATCAACGGCACAAGCATCGAATCTTCCTCGACAAACGACGATACTGGCAACGAGAATATGGCCACGAGATTGCTGCAGACACAGCAACCTAAAACGGCCTGTGCATGATCAAACCTACAAAACAAAACAAAACAAAAACGATCAGCAGCACATATGAACAAAGAACACATATACCTGCGTGAATTCGACATGCCCAACGGTCCTGCGAGGTTCACAATGTCAAACCTAACAAAAATAACGACGCAAGACGACACACATGACAAACACGCTTATGTCAGCCAAATGCAGCACAACGTGTCAATGCATCAAACGAAAACACAATTCTTTACACCTTTGCAATAATAATCATCATTTCGCCCTCTCGTACATCCAAAGGGGAGCAACACGAACACATTCCACAAAATTACCATGAATACGAACACATGTGCAAGCAATGATGAGCAATGACGCGTTCCTGCACTAAGATGAACATGCCAAACAGTATAACGACGATATGCGCAACGAAACTGACACATCATTAAGCTCACAAAACACATACCAGTACTCACCTCTCAAAACACCCCTCTCCATTAAACATCATGAAAATGGGAGTGAGATACGACAGAGTAGAGCCAGCGCATAAAGCGTGCACCACTGGAAAATGAGCCAAAAAGACACGCGCGCACCGACATAACAATATATGATGCCAGCCATGCAGCTGGATCCCTTCTCGCACGACGAGAATGAGGACACCCAAATACCCCACCTTCAAGTCAAGCAGACGGTAGCTTTCCCATCCATGTCCCTTTTTTCCACTGGGTTTTGGGCTATGACGGGTTTTGATGCACCCGTTCTGTACTGAAGAATATCCGGGGTGACGCATACCAGTGAAGATGCACAGCACAGAGCCACTCACGCGAAAAAATAACCAAAGCGTGGAGTAGAAGCCAATGCGAAATCTTAATCATACCCCATCAACAACATGACTGATCTATCCATGACAATCCCTGAGGAGTAGACATGAGGCAGTGAAGAATATAACACACCTCACTCACCTTCATATGTGTGGATACATGAATCTGTTACACGTGTTGATAAAATGAGAAATGAACACTTACCTTACCCCAAAGAAAAGGGGAAGGAAATAGATGTTATGCTCCGCTCCATAAAATGACGCTTTCCCACACTATATGAGAGTTTGAGGTCGCACCCAACCCATCATGTAGGAGACAGCGGGAGCAATATCCTTCCCACACAGATAAGAGAGCCTCTGGTAAAGATCAAGCCCCTGTGATAAGGGGAGATGTCAAAGTACTTCCTCTGTGTCAGAGAGCTCTAGGTCACAGCTACCTCCACACGTGAAGGAAAGTAAGAGATATGATCACATAGTAGGGAAATTAGAAAAACTGAATGCCACAACCAGGAAGCCAAATCGGCAAGAAATGTCAGAAGGGTTATCTCCGATGAAGTGTATCAGTAAAACCCTTCACAAAGACAGTCTCACAAACCAAGGGGAGCAACATCATCTTAATACAGAAATACATGGCCAACCAATAGCTCTAAGCCTCTACTGAGAGCAGCTTGGGCATAGTGCCCGTCTGAAGGGGAGTGTTGAGCGCCGCTGGGGCTCCACACGCTCCGTGCTCCATGCTCCTATGCACCACATGCACCAGAGCCCCTGTAGCGACTCCTAGGACAGCCGGACACTGCCCCCCTGATTACATATGGATATGCAGATAGTATATATATTGTACTCATATCGTAGGGGTACAATACAGACACACAGAGCTCATCTATCCCATTTCCGTCACCATATCCCTACAGTTCTTATCTCATCTTTTTATGTTTACAATGCTCATGTTTAAGGGTTTCGACTCTCAAGTCTCTAAATCTTCTGGAGTGTCATGAATTTAGATGACTTCTTTTTTATCTTTGAAATGATCTAGAGGAGGCGATGGTGCCCCATTGAACCAAGTTACGAGAGCTTATTATTCAAGCCTAGAAGCAGTACTTCCAAGCCCTCATCTGCAATCTTGCAGTATGTGATCCTTAGCATGTGCCATGCGTCTTTCTTATCCTCCTAACCAGGCGTTAATGGGATGGATTTCTTTTACTGTGGATGTATGGTCTGATCAAAACCGCTGACCTTTTCTGGCTATAACAGCCTATTGGATTGTCAAGGTCAAGGGGACAAGTTCTTTGCAGTTCAAGACGGCACTCATCGCGTTCCACCGCCTTTGTGGTAGACACGATAGCAAAACACTTGCTAAAATTGTCTTGAAGCTTCTTGATAGAGCCCAGATTACTGTCAAGGTAAGTCTATTATATGAAGTAGTGATCACAATGCACGTTTATGATATCTCTCGCAAGGTTGGGCACTTCACTGTGGATAATGCTGGAAACAATGAAACAATGATGCGGCACCTTGCAAAGATGTTGAAAGATTATGACATTGCTTTTGATGCAGCTGATTGCAAGGTCATGTGTTTTGCCCATGTTGTTGACCTCAGTTCTAAGCAGGTGACGCAAAATGCCAGCAACATCCCCAACACAGTTGGCGATGATGGCAATGATTCCCCTTAATCTGACGATGAAACTGCTGTATCTGACCCCATTGTGCATGGTCATAACGTAGTCTGAGTCATTCGAGGATCAGGGATGCGTTGAGATGCATTTGATGAGGTGATTAAGAACGGCAATGATAGAGGCTGGTTCAAGGGAGGGTGGCCTCTTGTGGTTGTCAAAATCAAACTGCTGCAGCTCTTACAAGACATGTGCACACGATGGGATTCAATCTACCTCATGCTGAACAGACTCCGCAAAATGCGCCTGGTATGGCTTTACTTTTGTTGAATTTGATGTGCGCTAAATAATCAATTTAACAGGCTGTTGATTATTTCCTGGCTCTTCCCAACAATAGCGACCTTGGGAAGTACCAAATTTCGTCTCAAGACTGGGACTTAATGCAGGATATCAAGTTTGTGTTGAGTGTCAGTCACAAATCGGGCTATGAATTGTATCCTGATTCTGACTCTGCAGTCTTACCAACAGGTTCCACATGTAGTACAGCAGATCATGTCTGGTGAGAGTACCCTGATCTTGAGTGATGCTATTCCAGCTTTCAAAATGTTTATGATGAGATGGGAAAAAATTATCCAGGAGCACCCCCATTTGGAGCAGCTTGTTCAGCCTGGGCTGAATTGGGCCTATGATTATTATGCTTGAATGGACTGCACCCAAGCATATTTTGTTGCTATGCGTCAGTAAATTCATCTCTCGGTCCACAAAACTAAATTAATATTCGCCTACAGTACTTAACCCTGCAATGTGCATGTTCTGGATCCACAAGCACTGGGATGATGAATACATCACTTTGGCAGAAACAAAGATCAAGCGAACAGTATGTTTGCTTTCACAGACCTGCTTTAGAAACATTCTCAGTTATTTCCCTTAAGATACTTGAATACCGTGAGGGAAATAAAAAATAACAGCCAGCGAAGACTCCTGGAGCAGATGCTGCAGAACTAGGTACTGGGGAGATGGAGAAATATATGTCAATTGCAGCCAAATATGGGCTCGATGACATGGACATCGGTGAACCCGGGGAAAATGAACAAACCCTTGAACAAGAGTATCAAGCATACATTACAGCACCACTCTTGCCAAAGACTGTCAACATTCTTAAATTTTGGGAGGTAGTAGGTGATTTTGTTAACATTTCGGTGTTACTAATGGACATTGCAGATTAACCAAGCATCCTTCCCCACTCTTTTTGTGATGGCAATGGACTATTTGCCTATCCAAGCATCTGCTGTACCTTATGAATGCATCTTTTCATCGAGTGCTGAAACAGATACCAGGCAAAGGAGTCGCATCAGTCCTCCCTTAATGGAGGCTCTCCAGATGTTGAAGTTTCATCTGAAGAAGGAACATCTTAACTTCACTACAAATTGGATGACAACAGAGAAGCTGATGGTTGACAATTGTCCAGATGGTGATCCCCTCGCAAATTTTCTTAATGAAGACCTTCAAACCAGTTTGGACAGCATTATTAGATCTATCAATAGGGACGAGTACTCATAGCTCTGTGCTTGTGTTGTTTCTGAATTCCCCCATCGTTTTTTAGTTGTCTTGTATCCCAAAATGAAGTTTTCCTGCATTGCGCCTTTGATGTACGAATCACGCATCATGCCACATGCCATGTGACATAAAGTTAATTTTAGTCTCTCAACACTTTGTGCACCATAGCATCGTCATTTTATCTAGGGATAATCACGGGCCGCCCTGGGGTTTTTTTGGGCAACCTGTACCCACACCCGCTAAAACCCACACCTGTAGGCACGGGTGCGGGTTTCCCGTGGGCACAGGTGAGGGTCTGCACAGACTGTGGTTGTGTGAGCACCCAGATTTCTGCATTTTCAAGAGCATCAGGCTATGAGTGCTAGGCTTTTTCATGGACCTAAGTCCAACATCAGAGTCTGGCTATTGAGTAGAATAAGAACAAAACGGAACTGGATATCGTGTTGAACGACCGCAAGCATTCATCATTAAATATTGTTTGCCGTCTTGCGAGCAGACTAACCTTTACTGCCTTGCAAGATAGTTGGTCCGTGATTGGTGCGAACAGCTCGCTGGCCCAGCCAGGCTTGCATGCTCCGGGTATTGTACTGTAAGTAGGAGGAAAGTGGTGCGTGCAGTGAGCTCTAGCTGGTGTGGCGCAAAGCGACTTACGAAAATGTTCGACGTGAGGGCGTTCTCCTTGGTGGGAGAGCAGGAGACTGTGATGGAAGAGCGAGCGATGTCCAAGAGGTCAATTTCTTTGGAATGGCATCATCATCACAGGATAAACAAAGGGGGTCTCAAAGAAGAACATACCACCGTTGCTCTTCAAAGCATTCTTGTGGACTTTGAGAGCATTTTCACGGTCCTCGTCGGTGATGCTGCTACGATGCACAACAGCAGGTATCTTTGGAGAAGGTTGGGAGGCTGCGGGAATAAAGAGGACATTTTCCACCATGTTCAAATTGTATGTCATAAAGTAGGCCACTTACCTGCACCTCCCGCAGCTTGGTCTTCAAACTCCTCCCACGCTATGGGCTTCTGTACATCTAGATGGCTCTCCTCCTGGACGAATGGATGGATGAGTAGGAATATGAAAAAGGGAGAATGAGAAGGAATAGTAACCTTTGTGGTGGTCTGCATGTAACCCCCTGCAAATGTATGGGTTGCTCCCCCTACTTCGCAGCAACAGGGACACATCCCCTTCTCCCCTTTGACTTTATCAAGGCCAATTACTTAGTCCCTCTGCCAGGCTCATTCCTCACAACTACCAACCTCATCTCCCACCACACAATCAGTCTTTAAAAGTGACAAAAGGACCTCACTTGACTTTGGGACTGCGTCCACTGAGCCTGAAACTGAGCAGCAGTCCATTTGAACAGACTCACACCACAACGATCTGGGACTTTGACTTCAAGCCTGGTGATCTGATCCTAATGCGCAACACAGCCATAGAAAAGGCCCTCAATCAGAAGATGTGACCCCGATACCTCAGTCCAATGATCGTTATATCATGCAACAAAGGAGGTGCATACATTATATGTGACCTCAACGGCACCCTCACCCATGCCCCTGTTGCAGTGTTTAGGGTAGTACCATACCTTATGTAATAAAATATTGACATCCCCAATCTTGAGGAGCATATCAATGTCTCTGTAGCCTGACTCTGCGAGCTCGAGTATAGCACCACTGCAGATCCTGATGACCCTGACAGTGATAGAATCGAAGAAGTCAGCCCTGACACGAACACCACTCACAACAACAGCGATGACAACAATGACGGTAGAGAAGCAGAGACTTAAGGTCTCTCAGTTGGAAGGAGGACTCCCAAAATGGCACGTTATGTTTCTCTTTTTGCGGACTTAGTTTCAGACTCTCCCATTTGTATATACTAAAATGGTTGAGATACTTTTTAGAGTAGTCCCATTTCTATTTTCTCAGGCAAAGTTACCCTCTTCTGCAGACCAGACAGATAGGGGGCCAGCATTACGCTGTGATGACACGGACTCAGTCACCTCGGACAGTGGTTCTTAGCACTCACATATGTGTTGTGAGATATACCCTTTCAGCTGATTTCCACAGTTCTGAGAGTAGCGCTGCCTCCCTTAGCTTGTGAAGAAGCAGTGGTGGCTGCACTAGTGCGACAAAGACCCCTGAGCATGGCATTAAAAGCCCCACTTTACTTTTTTTTTTGACTCATATCCCAATCGTGACAATTTCCTTATACCATCCTCAAAAATTTCTTTACACAAAAATCTCAATTGTGTTTCACATCTAAAAACCCTTGTGCAATACAAACAAAACTTTCAACATACAGTTAGATTACAGCACTCAAGTTGAACCAACTTTTTCTTTCAAAAGAAAGACCCTCCCTTTCTATTCTCTCTTTTATCCTTATATCCCACTTCTCCAACACAGCCCAACAACTCAAAAATACCCCCACAACCCCATACTTCTGGCTGAGGACAGCCATTTCACAGCTGGGAGGAGGCCCACAGGTGCAACAAGACTATATTCCGATCCCAAACCAATACAAAGTACTCTACTCAAGAAAGGTCCATCAAGCCCAACAGATCGTCCACTCTGACCTGCAAACCCCATTCCACCTCACCAACTGACTCATCCTCATTCTTGAGCTCATCCTTCTCATTCCCATCATCGGGGGAAGCATGCGCTTTACCTTTACCCTTACCTTCGGTCGCAGGCCCCTTCATGGGGCAAGAACCCAACAAAATATGGTGGTCTTCGTGACGATGTCCCACAAGTGTAAGGTAGTTGATCCAGGTGGTGTCACAACACTTCTCAGTGGCCCTGAGTGTAGCAACAGTGGTGACACACTCATGCTGAGCAGCCAGTATCTCCGCATGCCATGCCAGGAGGGCATGGAGAGGGGCGGAGGTGGAACTGTGAAGAGGAACAGCAGGTGGATGCTGTTTAGTATCAAAATTGGAAAAAAGTCCAGGCACTGACACGGGAGCTGGCTGAGCAACTTGTTATAATGCGACCAGAAAAGGGCCCTTGTGTCACTGAGGACCAAGGGGACTGCAGAGAGTGGGGATAAGGCTATATTGAAGAGATAGAGGCAAAGTACTAACCTGCAGAGAGTGGGGATAAGGCTAAGGATAATGTCCCACTCATCTGCAGTTTATATGGAATACAAAACCACAAATAGAGCGATGCTCTGACACAACAGAAAACACAACATGACACAAAACCAAAACAATAAAGAAAGTGAACAATAAAGAAAGGAACAATGAAAGAGATGAATAATAGGAAACTGAGCAGTGAGGACTGGCCAGAAAGCGAACTGAACAGTGGCCAGTAACACAACTGACTTGGCAGGGGTGAGCAGAGGCAGTGAGACCTGATAACGGCACATACAAGAAGGACTGAAGGCAGCTTCTCTGAAAAAGTCAGTGAATAAAAAGCGGAAGAAAAGTCAGATACACACCTGCAGCATTATTGCCTCAGCTGCACTCCTCCCCGTCAGTCTTGCATGTGGAACACATAATGAAGGGATAGGACTCCCCCTCGATGGGTGCACACCATTGATGAGCTGGGAAGCTGGTCTGTGGGGAAACTATCACCCAACTCAAACCATGCATGCTTCCTCAGCTGGCAAGTTCTAGGGGGTGGGAAGCCTTGTCCAATATTGCGCAGGTGTCCGCAGAAGACCAAACTTTGCAGGAGGGTCCATCTTAACCCTAAGGACTTTGGATACACTCCGCTAAAAGTGTGGATGCATGCGGCGGTTCTGGGAGCAGTGGGACTGTTCCAGAAAGACAGTGAGTGTGGCCTATTGCGCACATTTGCGCGGACTTTGCTACTTCGCACCAGAGGCCGCACTGGACCTCCAAAGGTGTTTCTAAATTTTCTAAGGACGCAGGTGCATGCCACACTCTCAGAAATGTGAAGGAGAGCGAACTGTGCTCTTTAGGGATCTCTGCACTGAGAGACTGAGGGGGGAACTCCTGGGCTTCTTCTATTGAGTTTGTAGGTAGTTACAAGGTATATACAGTATATAAGGGTCTGACAGTTCCAGGCACTGTAGTAAGGGGAGGAAGGGACTGAGATGCTGTAAACTGTCCATGAGGGGATGTGTCATAGAGCATGGGAAAGCAGTGGGAAAGCGGCCCGGAACTCCCAAAAATGTGCACAGATGTATATGGGGAGAGGGTCCTGGTGGCCTAAGGAGCCCTGATATGCACTTTTATGCATACTGCCACTGCTGCTGCATATCACTGTTTCTTACAACACTTGCACCTCACACAGGAGAGGATCTGGGGTGGGCGGTCAACGGAAGCCAAGTCCGCAGTGGACTGCTTCTTGGCAGAATAAGTCAAGGAGGCAGGAGGAGCGTTAAGCTTCAGAGTAGGGACCAAAGGTGCAGCAGGATGGCATGGTGTGACAACTCATGAAACAACTTGAGAAGGCAAAGGAGCACCATCTTTGTGAGAAGAGCTCTGGACCTAACAATAGGAGGAGCAAGGCAGAGCACGGGAAGGACAAGCAGTGATCTCGCAGGTGGGCTTATAAGGAGAAGGTTCCACATTCACCAAACTAGTTGAAGGCAAGTTAGACATGGGTGGAGCAATCACAGGGGATGACACAGAAAATTGCGAAGCAGATGGTGCAGAGGACCTAGCATGAGAGACTTCAGGCCGAGCAGCAGAGTGTGCCTCCCCAAGGCATACACTGGGTGGCAAGCTCTCTAGCACTGACTCAACCATATAGGTCAAGGGTGGTGCAATCTGGATCCACTCTGCTGTGGCATAGCCGAAAATGTGCTGGTGTGCAATGTTCACCATGTGGACCACCTTCAGGGCAGTCAACATGTTGGCCTTTGCAGCCACAGTGAGTGGAGCGATGTCCTGCTGCATCAAAATCAGCACATGCCGAGCTACCAAAAGAAACCAAGACGTACCATGACTTTGCCAAACTCAATGACCCAAGCCCATGTGGATTCCTTGTCCTTAGCGTGCATCAGGGCTTCGTGCAAGGAGGGCATGATCAACAGAGACTGCTTGTAGCAAATCTTGTCGAACAAGCTGGCAGAGGAGACAGAATCGGAGGGAGGTTGTGATATAGGGTGAAAGATGACAAAGGAAAAGGGGAATTGGACCCCATGGGCCATTTGACCCTTAAAGGCACAAGATGGCACCAAAAGCCAAAAAATAGGTCCAATCAAACCAACCTAGACCCAGTTAGGCCGAACCATGGCGCTCCAAAAACTCATTACCTCCGACCAGCCCAAAAAGTAGGCCACAACTCCAGACAGGCAGACCAGACACAGAAAAGGGTGTATATTCAAGAATGAAAAGCTACTACAATGACAAATCCAATTCAGTCACAGGCACAAGTGGCCCATCCCCATTTACACTTAAGTACAATGCTAAAAGGTCCTTGCCAATAGCCACAATACTCTGGTGACCAGCAAGGAAGGTACCTCCATGTAACACCAGTACAAACCTATCCAGGATGGCAGCATGGTGGACATACTGAAGAAAGGCATCATCCAATGCAGTGTCAAGGACAGCCCTCAAAGCTGCAATATGGTTCCCCACCTCGACAAGTTCTTCAAGGGGCATGGAAGGGAGATGGTGGTGCATGGCCCTACTGTTGGCCACAGCAACCCCAAGGGCAGCATGGCCCTCCAACACTAAAGCAACAGTGACATTGAGCTCCTGACAGAGGTGAAGGATTTCAGATAGCTCTATAGGGATGGTAGGACCAGTGACGGACATCAATTCAAGGTGCACAGTGGAGAAAGGACTGTACCGCTCCTTTAGAGAGCAGCCTGGTTGAAGGTTACAGATGATGGGGACCAACCTGCACAGAATTGCAGGTGTGAGGTGCACCCACTCCACAGTGAAAAGCCCGAGGAGAAGACGACACTGGTCTGCAAGAGCACACTGAAGGACCATGTCAGTCCTCAGGTCTGCCCTGACAGCATGTGCAGCTAACACATAGTGGCCCTGTGAGGTGAAGGATCAGGGGACAAAACTCGGAGGCAACACTCCAGAAGCATACCCAGAGACGGTGAAAGCACCGTGCCCATCAAAGAGCCTCTTCCTTGATTGTAACACCCTCAGGCGTTAAGTGGAGAATGTCCTGATGAGCTTTCTTATACACCAACAGTGTTGGAGCCTCAGAATCTAAAGAATCAGGGAACAGCGACATTAAGAGGACTACAAGCTGGGGAGATGCAAGGCACATTGGGTGCCTACATAGAGATTTAACCTCTAAAAGACACAAGGCAAAGCAGCTTCAATCAATACCAGCAAAGCACAACGCGATCTTGCTATGACACACAAAGCCCCAATATAGACCGATCAGACTGATCTCCAAAGGGTTCCCTCAAAAAGTCACATAGAGGGCTATGCAAATACGACAGTTGTTGACATTGCAAGGAAACCTAACTATGACAAAAACTAAAAAATCTACAGTAGTCCCGTGCATTTCATCTCGGATGTGTCCCCATTCCCAAAGCCATTCCACTCCAGGTCTTCCTCTCTGTCAGATTCGGACCCATCATTCACTGGCTCAGGAAGAGCCATGCTCACATCTTGGTCCCCAGTATCGGTATCTTCAGAAAGAGTTGAAGAGCCTGCGACAGATGAAGGAGGAGGCGAATTGGGAGTAGCCAAGGTGAGGTACTTGAGGTACTTGTCCCAGGCAGCACCGTGATGCTTTAGGGCCTCAGTCACACACACAGACACATTCAACCTCAGCTTCTCGACAGCCTGGAACTGGGCCTCCAGAGTGGCAAGGCTGACAGTAGTGTTGCTACACTTGCAGTTGGCGGCCTTGATCTCCGCACACCAAGCAAGAAGGGTGGTTAGCGGAGCAGCATCAGTGCCACACTAAGGAACCTTGGGAAGCATCTTAAGGACCATGTCATCCAGGGGTATGTTAAATGGAGCAAGCCCCAGCCATGAGGCACTTCGAACAGCCTTGCAACATGACTGAGGACAGGCTGGAGTGTGCACAAACACAGAGCTATGAGAGGAAGCTAACACAGTGAAAGGAAAAGATACAGTCAAGCGAAAACACTGAAGAGAGTCGAAGACAGATGCATCAATGGGCCCTTGGACGCACTCCAGATCCCTGTCAGCACACCTCTTGCACGGTGCAGAAAGAGAGCCCCCCACTGGGGGCTTGCAGCGCTTCTTGTTGTGCTGGCAGTGGGTGCAGGCCACAGGTCCCCCATGATGATGCAGAACAGTGACACCACACAATGCACCTACTTCGCACCAAGAAGGGACATGAACCCCATTGAATCAAGAATGAGGAGGCTGCAAAACAATGTGTGACTTTGCAGGGGATGTCAGAGAGTCGAGACTAGGAAGAAACAATAGGTCTATGGTTATAGGTGATGGTGGTAAGAGGAGGAGAGCGAGTTGAAGCCAAGCCACATCTCTTAGATGGGCTTAAATAGCCCAGAAGTCTGACATACTGTAGCATGACACAAACTCCAACGGACCACAAAAGACAACACCACCAGCCCGACAAGGCCACCTCTTGACCACAAGAAGACACAATGCAAGGTGTCAGGGACCCCAAAGGGTGGCAAGGACAGAGGATCGAATTTGGGACCCACATAGGACAAGTCGTGCACCATAGGGTTCTGTTGGGGCTCTCCTCAACTCAGAAAGTGTTCTAGGTGAGTTACCAGACCATGATCAGATCTTTTAGCAATAGACTTTGAAGACACCTGCTAGACCAGGAGGAGAGGGTTAGTATGAGGTAGTAGTATGTCCCACAGACGAACTCAGTGCTGGAGATGACTGAGGACAGTTAAGGGCTCAGTTGGGAGGAGATAATGCACCATTTATGCATATGCGTGTGGGATATTGGGCCAGGTGGCCAGCAAAGCAGAAGTTTAATGCATAGTAAAGGAGGAGAAGTCAGCGACAAACACATTAGGCAGAACTCCAATAATCGTCAGACTATTGCTCTCAAGGCATGGCCAATCACTACATAAAAAGAAGGACATCAACTTTGACAAGCAGAGACAGGCCTTTCAGACATCCTGGGCCCCTGAGGCAGAACACAAGCTAGCACACCCTTTTGAACTAGGAGAAGCACTTAGGCGTAACAACAAGAAGTCTGATATCACACCCCATCGGCCATTGGTGGACAGGGGACAGGTAGTAAGGTGATTGGACGGTGAAGGCATGCTGAGACAGGAGGATTGACACGTTGTAGATCCCACCTACGACCTAGGATTCAAGTAGGAGGTCTGTGTGGGCTTTCAGAGGGTCCATGCAGGTTTTGTAGATAGTATAAAAGGTTCACATGTGTAGATAGTCAGACCCTAGCTTTCAATAGGAGCAGCACTTCACTTCTCAGTCTTTCCCTTTCCCTTTATCTTTCATTCTCATCTCAGCAGAGCAATATAGTGACCAACAGCATGGCACCAGCAAAACCTTTCAAAGAGGTTCACCACAGCGAAGACAGTGGTCAGAGTAGACCACTATTGGCACCAGACAGTGTTGGACATCGTTGAAACCTGGAGGTACAGCAACCTTAAGGACTCAAGCAGACTCATAACTCGTCAATAGATGTATACACTTTAGTTTTACTTTTATCAGTCTTACTGAGAAACATAAGTGCTACTTTAGACAGCTAGACAGAGGCTTACAAACTTACAGATTTATTGTAATTTAGTTTTATGATAAGTAACAATAGCTATACAATATAGTTTTACTTACAAATGATCTACCTATATCCTAGTTTTACTTACAGATGATCTATCTGTACATTAGTTTTACTTATAGATAATCTATCTGTACTCTAGTTTTACTTACAAATGATCTATCTGTACATTAGTTTTACTTACAGATGATCTACCTATACTTTAGTTTTACTTACAGATGATCTAACTATACCCTAGTTTTACTTACAAATGATCTATCTGTATGTTAATTTTACCTACAGATAATCTACCTTTACCATAGTTTTACTTACAAAGGATCTATTTGTATGTTAGTTTTACCTAGCTATAAGGTCCTTTGCTCTTACTATTGTTATTGATACTTCTGTCACTTAAATGGATTAATTATCTTTGCTGCTTTAATACATTGTGCATTATACCATCTGAATGTCTAAAATGATGAATGTGTTAATGTACTGTATATTAAAATAGTACAGCTAGATGATTTGTAAGTATAGCCAGATCATCTGTAAGTAAAACTAAATACAGATAGATCATTCATAAGTAAAACTAAGATACAGTTAGATTATCTCCAAGTAAAACTAGGATACAGATAGATCATCTGTAAGTAAAACTAAAGATATAGGTAGATCATCTATAAGTAAAACTAGAATACAAATAGATCATTTGTAAGTAAAACTAAGATATAGATAGATCATTTGTAAGTAAAACTAAGGTACAGATAGATCATGTACTGTATAAGTAAAACTAGAATATAGATAGATCATCTGTAAGTAAAACTATGGTACAGTTAGATTATCTGTAAGTAAAATTAAAGTATAGATAGATCATTTGTAAGTAAAACTATGGTACAGTTAGATCATCTGTAAGTAAAACTATGGTATAGGTAGATTATCTGTAAGAGAGATACTAAATATCCAAAAGACCCAATATACAATATACATAATGGCACTAAGACCTAGTTATAATCAGAGCTGAGATCCTTAGGTGACTGGATTTGGAACCTTTGCAACCCTACAAATGATCTTGGTTTAGCAAACATAGCAAATATCATCATACATAAAAATCACAGAAGACCCAACTTATTAGATTAAGATGTATATGGCATTAAAGTTAAGGAAGGTCTGAAGGGACACATGTGTGAGAATAAGGATGAGAAACAGGTAGAAATAGATGTATGTTTTGATGGATGGGTTATGTAGGAGCTCAAGACATAAACCTAAAGATTGAAACTTTGGCTGTGTCACAATAGCAGTACATGGGCATTATCTAAGGAGATGAAAAAGATGAAAAAGGGCAACAGATGAGAAGGGGTGGCATCAGCACTCCTGCTTACCCATGTCATTATCATCCAATCTGTCTCTGACTCTTAACATGTCAACATCTGACTCTAAAAGAGTGTTAGGGGAGTTGAACATCCCTTGCACCTTATGATGCAGAACATGCTTAGAAATACTTTTGTAATGCATGCTCTTCATCTAATTCACCTGATTAACTGCTATCTTTACTGACATGTGTATAAAGCTAAAACAGATTTGTGGTTGTGTTAAAACATACAGGAGCAGGGTGTATGGAGGACTAGAGTTGATCAAGCTATGTGATCACATTTTAACAATACTAGAAAATCTGAAACAGATTGTGAGTGTTTGCTTTGGCTAAGGGAATACTGAAGAATGATAATGCTTACTTCAACTTAGCATTAAAACATTACAATCTCATGTTTGTCAATGGTTCTTAAATACTTTCACATTTTTAGATAAGTTTCATGCCCACAGTACTCTATATACAAAGATGCTAGATCATTTGTAAGTAGAACTAGGGTATAGATAGATTGTCTGTAAGCAAAACTAGGATACAGATAGATCATCTGTAAGTAAAACTAAAGTACAGGTAGATTATCTGTAAGTAAAACTAATGTACAGATAAATCATTTGTAAGTAAAACTAAGATACAGATAGATTATCTGTAAGTAAAACTAATATACAGATAGATCATTTGTAAGTAAAACTAAGGTATAGATAGATCATCTGCAAGTAAAACTAGGGTACAGAGAAATCATCTGTAAGTAAAACTAATGTACAGATAGATCATTTATAAGTAAAACTAGGGTACAGGTAGATCATCTGTAAGTAAAACTAGGATACAGGTAGATCATCTGTAAGTAAAACTAAGGTACAGAGAAATCATCTGTAAGTAAAACTAGGGTACAGAGAAATCATCTGTAAGTAAAACTAATGTACAGATAGATCATTTGTAAGTAAAACTAAGGTACAATTAGATCATCTGTAAGTAAAACTATATTGTATAGCTATTGTTACTTATTATAAAACTAAATTACAGTAAATCTGTAAGATAGTAAGCCTCTGTCTACCTATCTGAAGTAGCACTTGCATTTCTCAGTTAGACTGATAAATAGTTAACTAAAGTGTGAACATGGACTGAACTTGTCTCTATGCACACACAGAGAGTTAGGGTTATCATCGTCTTTCAGAATCTCCCTGGCTATTCCCCAGGTCGTTTCAACATTTTATCTTTCCATTGTCATCTGTTTGGGCAATTTGTCAATCCACTTGAGTTTGTCCACCCTGTTTGGGAATTCATCAACTTTGTCATTTCACCAACTTTGTCACATTTCCTATTTTATCACAACATTTCCATTTCTCTGTCCCTAGACTGGTGGTTATGAGGCTACTCCGTCCCCAGGAACTTCTACACCTCTCATCAATCCATCACATCCTTGCATTCTTGTCCTTCATCAACATTATCCTTTTCCAGGTCATCTCCATGACAATTTACAACATTGTCTTTTCAATGTCATCTTAGTAACATCTTTGGTCTTTCAACATCGTCTCATCTCATATTGTCAACCTTTTCCTATCATGTTCATCAATCATCATCATCTTGCATCATTATCTTGTTAACTTCATCATCATCATCAACTTCACTATCAGTCCAGTCACCTCAAATTTCCATCTAAGGCCCTGTACGGATGCATGTTATTTAGCTACTATTATTGTTTACTCGGCTGTTTACTCAGCTATTCAGCTCTCAGAACATTTCGGCATGGTAGGTGGCGGTCGGAGGTTGAACTGCTTCCCTTAAAAAGACTCACATAAAGGGTGGTCCAAAGCATCCTAAAGCATGCTCTGATAAATGGGCAAGGGTATGTAGAATGCTTCAATGATGACGGTATGTGCTAATATGTTTTTATAGTTTAAGGAACTATACTACATTGTTAAGACAATCAAGAACTCATCTGGTTTATTCTGGTCTAATTCTACAGGCCTTGACATCAATCCTAATATAGAGGATGTCTTTAATACATATATCAAGGTATGTTTCTTTTGTTTTACCACCATATCAGTACTGATCATCGGATAAGACAAACCCTAAAGCAGCTCAATTCAAGACCACTGGATTTCCTTACTTTGAACTCATGGAGGAGGTCATGCCTAAGGTGGTGAAAGGGGTACATGCTTTCCGCCCCTCGCAGCAGTCTTGTGGAGCTGCTTCGGACATGCCTGCTCCGTCAAGCAAGGGAAAAGGGAAGTGGAAACCAAACGAGCAAGAACAAGGGGTGGAGACTGATGACGATGGTAAAAACAACAGTGATCATAACAACCCGGCCATCGTCCTTCCTCCATCACCCATGCCCACTAGCACCATTCATTCATCTACCTCCGCCTCTCTCTCAGCTGCCTCAGGTTCTGGCAGTAAACGTAAACACTCTGCCTTGGATGATGACAACTCTGCTGTCTCTGCACGGTCCAATTCACTCAAGAGTTCAGGCAGCAAAAGTTCTGGCACAAATGGGTTGGAGGGCATCAACATGGGCCTTATGAACGTTGGCAGCTCAATCCAAGACTTGGCCACTGAATGCAAAGCTTGTCATATACAATAAGAAGCACATATTGTGGCCCAGGCTACCAGATCTGCTATGGAGGCTTGAGAGTTATCGCCGAAGTGCAGGCAGAATGCCATGGAACGTTTACAGGAAGCTGAGGGGCATCTGAAGCCTCGGGTCATGATATGTCTCATTGATTACATTGCGAACAATACAATGGCAGCTGATATATATATGACATTGAAGCGAGAAGATTATTGCAGGGCATGGGTCTTAGAGTGGCTGAAGGAGTGCGGTTATGTCAATGAGGTTGAGGTTGAGGAGGTTGAGTAGAAGATGTTGCACCATATGTTGTCGCTTTCTGTTGAATAGTACTGTTGTATTCAAGCTGTTCAGTCATGAATAAAAAACAAGCTTCATTCAAGGTTACGTTGCGAAAGTTCTACCTGATACTGTGTTCACATTTCCTGTGCAATTCTACCCTGTCTTTCATTGGCCTGTCACCTCTCTGCCGCCCCAGGAAGTGCCTCTGCTAGTTGTCCTTCTGCTACAGCTGGTCCCTCTCCATGTGCCCCTGGCTGTGGATCCTCAATATCATCAAAATCAGCGATATCATCGGGATTATACTTCCGAATGAAGTTGTGGACAGCGGCAAGGGCTGGGGGCAAACAAGCCTGTATGTCCATATTGAATTGTGGAGGGTGAACGAGTATGCGAAAATGCCACTTTAAAACACCAAAAATACGCTCAATGACATTGCGAGCTGATGCATGACAGAGGTTGAAAAGCTCCTCCGCATCTCGTGGCCTATATAGCTTAGCATTAGTGAATAGTAATGAAGTCAAGTGACTTACCAAAGGTTTGCACACCCCCACTCTTGAAGGTGGTAGCACCGCCCTCAAATGGGAATAAGAAGTGAAGAACAGGCAGGAAATCCTGCATCGGCAAGGTAGTATTGTCCTAGCGGAACAGGCAGATCTGTCACGCGAGCATCATGAAACATTGTAGAGTCTGATGCGGACCCATCCCAACCAGAGAACATATAATAAAAGACCATGTCGAATCCACAGATTGCAAGACAGTTTTGGGTGACACCACCCTTTCTATCTCTAGTGGCCTGTTGATCTGCTGCACTGGGGCAGCAATTGATATGAGTGCCATCAATTGCACCAAGCGTGTCTTTAAAAAAAGGATAGAACTTGGTGTTGTTTAGGATTTCAGATGGTATAGACGCATCTACAGATGGTAATTTGACGTGATCATTGTAGAACAGTGGTGAGGAAAAGAAGATGAGCATTTTGTGGAAATACCTATAGCACCAGATCAGCAATTATAACAGAGAAAACATAAAGATGGACATACTTGGAGGCTGTGTCTTTTGTTTGTTAAAAGCATTCACAAACATGAGGGAGGGAAAGACCCATAACACAGGTATAAAGGAAGATAGCAAGCTGTTCTTCTAACGAGACAAACTTCAACGGTGTGTGCCCAGCATTCTGAAGGGCAACAATGAGAGCCCGAAAGACATGTTTGTTGACTTCAAGTTCTGTGCGTATATGCTTGGGATGGCCAGTGAGGAGCTTACAGACCCAAGCGGCACCGGTGAGAGCAGAATTATGATAAGGGATTTTATTGTAGTAAGTCTTTGAATAGTTGACTGTGGCAAGGGCAGCAGCTTCAATAACAAGGTCTTCTTCATCGAGTTCTTCTTCTTCATCAAGTTGATCATTCAAGTCATCGGTGTTCATGTTGATGAAAAAAAACTTGACCTCAATCAGGCATTAGGGTTAGCAAGGAGATTTAACCTCCGACCACCACCTACTGTGCCGAAATGTTTTGAGAGCCGAATAGCCGAGTAAACAGCCGAGTAAACGATAATAGTAGCTAAATAACATGCATCTGTACAGGGCCTAAGCAACCTAGCAGCTGTGTGACATCCACAATAAACCAGACCATATCTCAAATCACAGCATGTGTCCACCAATAATTGGCCTACACACACTATCTCATCATACCCACTCTCTTCACAATTGGAGGAATAACCCTGTCATAAGACCAATAATCTTAATTCTAATAATAATAATGTCTATGTCCACATTTGGCCTAATCAACCACTCGTATGACTACTATGGCATTCTGTGTCTTATGAACAACCCCATACCCATACCCATACCCTTCACTGAGCCAAACCCATTCCTAACTCAACCCTCTCCAACCCTACTTTCATGCCAGAGTCACAGGTTCCTCCCACATCAACAACCAATGTATTGCAGCCACCAGTCACCCTTTTGCCCTTAGGAGATAATATATCTCTTAGCGTTCCTCTGGTTCCTTACCATCCACCTCACTGATACATGCACTGCATGTACAATGTTGATTCCTCCTAAATCAGAGTTGCACCACCAACTGCAAGCTTCAGTGCCCTCAAAATCAATGGCTACCACTACTGTGTTTATGCCAGACCTCTCTTGATGTGACTACTCCCTGAAACTGATGCCTCCGGATACTAGTGTCAAGGTTACAGCTCTGGCGTAATACAAGGAGCGATATCATTCAGTACAGCAGGAAAGTATACTAATACAAAGGTGCCTACCTGGCGTAATACAAGGAGCGATAGGGGCTCCTGCACACCAGGTGGCCTACATGTAGGATACAAAATATTAAGAAATAAACCGGAATGGGTGGACGGGATCATATATACACAGACGCTAACACCCCCCCGTGATCTGCGTCCAGTCGGGACGGACTTGTTAAACATTGTTGGGTAAGTCTTGGTTGAGACCGATGCGAGCAAGCCATTTGTAGTGGATTGTGCGGGCAAGTGGTTTGGTAAGTAAGTCAGCGGGGTTCTCGGTACCGGGAATGTGATGGACGTCGATTAGTCGGCGGTTAACAGAATCGCGAATGAAATGTGCTCGGATGTCGATGTGTTTCATACGGGAATGAGACTGTGGGTCATGGGTGCATGCAACGGTGCCTTGGTTGTCACAATAGAGAGGAGTGGCTTTGTCCTGAGTGAAGCCAAGTTCATGGAAAAGTGAACGGAGCCAGAGCACTTGTCATGCGCAGTGAGAGCAAGCAAGGTATTCAGCCTCGCAGGATGAAAGGGCAACGACGACTTGTTGCTTGGAGCTCCAAGTGAGAGGACCGTTTGCACATTCAACGATGTAACCTGATACCGATTTTCGGCATTCTGACATGGCCCAGTCAGAGTCAGCAAAGGAACGGAAGATGGGAGTCTCGCAAGGGCTATTGCCATATACGATACCACGACCACAAGTTCCTTGAAGATAACGAAGGAGGTGTTTGGCGGCTTCGTAGTGTTTGGTACCGTAGTTGGACATGAATTTCGCCAGTTCACGAACAGCAAAAGAGATGTCGGGGCGTGTACAATTGGAAAGGTACATACACTTCCCAACGATGGCGCAGTAAGGTAGTTGAGCAGCCGATTGTCGTTCATCATTAGTAGTGGGAGACATGGAGGATGAAAGTCGGAAGGAGGGGCAAGGAGTTTTGACAGAGTTGCAATGATCCATATGAAATTCAGTAAGTATATTGATTGTGTATTGCTCTTGATCAATCATGAGCATTCGTCGATGTCTCCAGCATCGAATCCGACACCCCAATAACCATTCAATGTCGCCGCCATCAGTAATGGGGAAGTGGTCTCTAAGTTGGGATGTGGCAAGGTCTGATTCTGCTTTGGAGTCAGAGGCGATAAGAAGGTCGTCGACACTGGTGGCGGAAATGGAAAGGGTGGAGGGAGAACGACGAATGTATACGCTCCAATCCGACTGGCATCGAGAGTACCCAAGGGAAGTGTAGGCCTGGTGCAGGTGAAAGTACCATTGACGACCCGCTTGACGTAAACCATAAAGTCCTTTGTGTAAGTGCCAGTATTTGGAATTGCTCCCCTCCGGGGCAAACATATAGATTTCTTCGAGTAAAGGTGCATTAAGATAGGCATTTCTGGAAGGGGAACTTGTAACTTGTCGTCATCGAGTTGTAAAAGTTGATCAATGATGGTGTTGGAAGGGATGAAGTCAGCATATTTAGAAGGAAGTGTGATGGGGCGGCGAGTACGAGTAGGTGCACTCGTGCCAGTTAAAGGTTTAGCTGTACTTTGAGGGTCGTTGGTGGAAGGTTGACTACAAAAGGTATAATCATCAGTCCAATAAGGACTGGGGGTACAAAGGGGCAAGGACATACGAATGTCCATGCACGGGTTCAGGTCCAGGCGTGGGCGGTGACGTATCGTCAACACACGGGGGACTAAGGGTACAGCCGTCAGTCCAACAGGACTGAGGGTAAAGAAAATGCGAGGACGTACGAATGTCCAGGCACAGGTACTAGTCGAGGCTGCGGAGGCGAAACATCGCCAGCGCATGGATGACTATTTGGTAATGAAAATCAGCCTGTTAAGACTGAGGGTACGGAATTGCAAGGACGTACGAATGTCCAGGCAAGGGTGGATGAGATGGTAAAGGAGTAATGGTGTCATCTGTTCCCGATAAACGATCAGGAAAGTCGACATCATCCCATAAGGGTAGATAAGAGGGAGAGGGGCAGGGGAGGGAGACGATGAGGGAAAGTCGTGGAAAACAACATCTCGGCGAACTTTGAGGGAGCCAGTGGTGCTGTTTGGAGAAGTGACCCAAATGAAGTATCCCTTTGCATCCTTGGCGTAGCCAAGAAAGCGCCCAGTTTCACCGCGTGGTTGAAATTTGGATAAGTGAGACGCGATGACACGTGTTGTACAGTTGGTGCCGAAAGGGCGAAGATGGGAAAGGTTGGGACGCCGATGAAACCATAAGTGGAAAGGGGTTATGCCGGAAGGGAGTGAGGAATGAGGGATGCGTTGTTTGATGTGGACAGCAGCGAGGACAGCAAAAGGCCAGAAAAAATCATGTAAGTCGGCATCAATAAGCATGGCACGTGCCATGCTACAGATAGTGAGATTGGTACGCTCAGCGACACCGTTTTGAGGAGGAGAGTCTGGAACAGTTTTTTCATATGAGATGCCATGGTCTTTACAATGAGCGGCCATTTGACCTTGAACAAGCTCGGGAGCGTTGTCGACACGAAGCAGTTTGATTTGTTGACCACAAAATCTTTCGGCAGTGGCTTGAAATTGAAGGAAAAGAGGTAAAGCTTCGTTACGACTTTTCATGAGAAAAAGGGTGATAAATCGAGAATAGCAATCAATGAACAGAATGTAATACGTGAAGTTTCCGTAACCAAGGGGAAGAGGACCACAAATGTCGCAATGAACGCGTTCAAGGAGTCGGGTTGCACGATGAAGAGATTGTTTTGGGAAAGGCGAACGGCGAATGTTGGCACGAGCACAAACTTCGCAAGAGAGGTGTGTAGAATCGTCAAGAGGAAGGCCGTCGACAGCCGAATGGAGACCTTTAACGCCTATGTGTCCCATTAGGCGATGTAAAAAGCCGATGGGACATGAGTATTGGAGATAGAATCTCCAATATGGGACTGGGAAGTCGGTGCAGCAAGATGTGATAACAAAAGGGGAGGACGAGGGGGAATGATGCGAAGATCGAGTCGGTACATGTCATTCACAATAGTGCCACTGACAATAGGCTTGTTTTTGGTGGATAGGGTGATGGTGTTGTGTCCAAGTGTTGAAGTAACGTCAGCCTTATCAAGTTGTATGCCACTAATGAGGTTAGAACGAGTGGCGGGAATGTGGAGGGCGTTACGGAGTAAAATGGGGGAGGTATTGGCACCGTACTTGCCCTCAAGGCGGACAGTGCCTCGGCCAACAGCGATAGTGGACAAATTTTTCCCGAAACCTTTGACAGTAAGGGGTTGTATAGACTCATATTGTTCAAAGACAGAGCGGTCATGAAAAACATGACGATTCGCTCCTGAGTCATGATGACAAGAGTTGTCGTGAGGAAGGGATTCGTTAAGAACCGGGAGTGTGGCAAATACAGCATCATGTAACACTTGAGTGGTCCAAGCGTAGCAATTTGTATCATTGTCGGAGGCCAGAAGCGAATTGGCTTCACAATCATTGACAGACTCGATATAAGAAGTGGACGAGCGGTCCAGTGAAGCATTGGGTGAGGTAGACTGGTTAATGATGGGTTGTTTGCGTTGAGCGTACACGGGATGAGTTTTGGGTGGTATATTGTTGTCAGCAGAACGCTGAGAAGGATGTAAGTGAATGTTCCATGGGCCTCGCCACCAGTCACCATATTGACCAGCTTTTACGCCTTTGTAGGAAATGCAATCAGAGGTGTTGTGGCCACGAGGTGATGTACAAAAGGGATTTGTGCATTGGCGAGTATCAGTGGTTTGGGTTCGGATACGCTTGTTGGGAGTAGGGGAAGTTGTGGATGTTGTAGAGATGTCGGCAGGGCGAGGACGTTTAAAACGTTTTTGGGCATCGTAGCGTGCTGTGAAGATGTGTGATGTGGATTGGTAATCATCCTTGTGACGATACCAATATTCATCGCGAATGGTAGTGATGAATGTGGTGGAATCGATAGGGAGAGTTTGGGAGTCAGAATCCCGGACTTTAGTACGAAGACTTGAGACAAAATCTCTTCAGCCATCGTCTTGTGGCATAAGATCAAGGATGGCGAGAGCAAAATCACGGTCAGTCATGCGTTCGGTGTCGAGATCACAAAGGGAGTTGTACAAGGTTTGCATGTCATTCAGCCACTTGGAAATGTTCATATTTGATTCGCATCGATAAGACATGATTTGTCCTTTGATCGTTGCGGCACGGAGAGAGTTACGTGGTTGGTAAACAGAACGTAGACTTTCCCAGGCTTGTTTGGCGTATTTGGCTCGTTTGACTAAATAAAGTTGGTGGCTGGGAACGGCGGCAACGATCCTGGAGAGGGTAGTATTATTGCCGGACATCCAAGGTTGTGCATCAACAAGAGCTTGCTCATGTTCATCTTCATTTCCTGGAACATGGATGGTGGACATTTGGCTGGCATCATCAAACCCTTGGTGGGTGACTGGGTGACGAAGCGGAGGGATGATAGGGGGTTGGGAAGTGGGTCCTTCGACATACATCAAAAGATCCCACTCTCGAAGTTTGTGATATGACTTTGTTTCCCACTCTCCATAGTTGTTGTTTGTCCCATCATCAATGATTTTTGAGAGTTCAGTTTGATGTACAGCGTCGTGAGACATGATAGGGGTAGCTTTGTGAATACGGTTTTTTGGTGTTTGTTGTTATTAGTTAGTTTGTAGTACAAGAGCGCTAGACAGGGCCCATAACCTGTCAAGGTTACAGCTCTGGCGTAATACAAGGAGCGATATCATTCAGTACAGCAGGAAAGTATACTAATACAAAGGTGCCTACCTGGCGTAATACAAGGAGCGATAGGGGCTCCTGCATACCAGGTGGCCTACATGTAGGATACAAAATATTAAGAAATAAACCGGAATGGGTGGACGGGATCATCTATACACAGACGCTAACAACTAGCATCAAAGGTAGTGGTACTAAGTCACTGAATGGAGGCTCAAAGATTCAATGTAGCATCAGGGAGTTCCTGCACTCTGGCACCAGTTTGCAGATTTGCCATCAGAGCTTCTTCTTACTGTTCAAATCACATAGCATGGAGGGCAGATTGGAAAACAGGTGGGAAGATGTGCACAAGGACTTGATATAGATTTTTCAGGATGACACTTATCACAGGGGGGTGTCAGTGACAATTGATATGGTCACCCTGGTCACAGCCCTAGTCACATGCATATAGTCATATGCATATATATGTATATAGGGCCCCGAGCGATGTCGCCCCTATCTTATCAGGTTTTCTTTCCTCTATCATTGATAATCACCAACTGCCCATACTCGTTTACATCATGATCTATGCATCCTCAACCAAAGTTGCCTGTGCTGTTGCATATAAAAGCCTTAGGCACTTAGATCAACAAATTGCTAACAAACTTTATGTTCACCACACAACAATCCCTTGACTCATTGCATGCTTCAAAGAATCAGATGACCCTTACTTCTACAGACCCAAGACTGGTCAGCCATGCAAATTAGAAGCACAACATGCAGCTGTTCTCCTTGCATAAACCAAGGTGGCCAACTGCACCAAGCTGACTAAGCAGTACTTTTCTAATGTGTCACACTAGACCATAGCAAGGCATCTGAAGGAATATGGACTGGTTTCATGTGTTTGTAGGAACAAGCCCTAAATTTCCCCATTGCATAGGAGAAGTGATGATTGTGGGTGTTAAGCCCACAGTGGGCTACTATAACTATATTGTGGGGGACTTTCACCCACCAGCAAGTATAGAAACTTCACTGACTTGTTATGTACAAGTCCTAAACAGACTGGTTGCTTGATATTGCTCAAGCACTAAACATGGGTTGATATCCACAGTTACAGCGTGTTCCAATAACCTTGGTGGCGCTGTTTTTTTAAAAAAAAAAGGTTGGCAAATAAAAAATTTCCGAGTGAGTCTAGCAAACTCTGTACACCTTTCACTCTTTTTTGTTGCTTCACGCTTTGCTCTGGTCAATGACTGATGACCAGGTCATAGAACCTGCCAACGTTTCTGGCCCTTTGGATGCTGTCACTGTTGTGCCCACACCAATGTTCCTAGACCCTGAGCCTAACCTCACATTTGAGCTTCTTCTTACTCTCCTTTATCCTTCAAAGTGAATACACACCTCAAACTGAAAAACAAAGAATGCGAAACCTGAATTGGAAAACAAAGGGCCATACGACATCTCAATAAAAACTGAATGGGACACTTTCTTGAACATCGTCACCAAAAAGCTCTCAGTGAAACACACCGACCTTGTTATCTCTAGCTTCGAGTGGCATTGGCTCAAGCCTGCAAGTGGTCTGTGGCTCTCTCTCCAGGACGAAGCTGGTTTTACATTAATGGTTAAAAAGGTGAAGATGAAATCTGATCCCTATATCATTGTCCGCATGCACGCACCAGTTAGGAAAAGGGGAAGATTCACAGCCGAAAGTATATGGGATGATGTGGATGAGCCAGAATCGGATGTTGAAGATAACAGGATTTCAAAGAAGGTGTGTGGTTATATCATTTTAGTTCTTATTCTATGCTCAATCTCTCATAGGCAAAGCTGGATGACGCAATCGAGGAGATTGTTTCGACGCTCAGTGACAAGTATCCTCTGGGACTTTGTCAATTGCACCCCACTCTTCCTTGCTTTCATCATCAGGCATCTAAACTCCATTTTAAGCTCGATCGCCCATGACTTCTTGTTTGGGCAAGTGCCATCAAATCAGGAAAGGCTACATACGATCGGATCCCCATTCTGTCCCCTATGTTCAAGGCATCGCTGGCTCTCAAACATGTATCAGATGACTTTGATACCACCACCACTGTTGCTGCGGCCACACAGCCACTTATCCCTACCCCTAATACATCACTCACTCAGATGCCACCGATGCCAATCATGTCATTTCCATAGTATTCTCCAATGGTATTTCCTCAGGTTTACCTGCAAATGTCTCCATTAATGGGCTATGGGCCACATGGTGCACCATTTTCTCAAGGCCATCCATTTTTTCCTGCCAGCCAAGGCATGGTTTCCATGTTAACGAGGTCACCACCATCATCATCACCCACCATGAACTGTATGATTGCCAAATTTTGTAAGACATATGGCTTGGGTGAGAAGGTGGTGGAAGGACTAGAGAAGCTAGGGTTTTGCTTTGGAGACGATCTCACCACTGTCACATCAGAGGAGTACACTGGAGTTGGGTTTAAGGTGTTAGAGTGGAGAAGGGTTTTATCAGCTTATAAAAAGCTGAAATGGGATAGTCAACGTCATTGAATACTCTACATTTGCTCAATGTTTATACAAGCTTTCGAATGCAGTGGTGCACAACGATTCGTTGAAGTGAGAACAATACAAAACACAGTGCCGCGTACAACATGACACATACAACATAAAACCCAGTGCCACGTACAACATAACACTTACAACATAAAACATCTAACTAGTCTACATTGTACCCGGAGTGAATGAACCAACCCTTGGCCTTCTCTGCTGTGACAGTTGCCAATGACTCTAGCAACACAATCTCTGGATAGTCGGTGGCCTGAACCCTATGCCAGTTTGCCCAAATCCAACAATTCACTGCGAAAGAGACATGAGTAATTATTTGCAAATATTGAAAGACATACCACAGCTAAAGCTCTCTTCAATTGGATTGAAATCCAGAGAGTATGGGGGCAGGAAAAGGAGGACACAACCGAAACCCTCAACGACTTCTTGAAGCACACGTGTCTTGTGAATTGCACAGTTGTCAAGGATCAATATGCTCTTGTTCTGAGGATAAGGGTTCATCTTTACCAGCTAGAAGATAGTATTAGAAATCTAACAAGATAGAACATATACTGTAACACACCACATTGTTGATGATAAAATCCAGAAACTCCTCTCCATCAATAGAGCCCAGAACTACATGTACACCCTCATATCCATCCAGTGAAAGAGCAGCAACCATACTGTATCGCTCTCCTTGAATGAAATTGCTGGAGATTGTTGCACAAGTCCCTGTGACCGAACGTCCATAATGTCAGTAAATGGTGTGCTCATCCTTGCTTGTTTCATCCACAAAGACCATTTGTGAAGCAGAGAAGTGGGTGTTGGTGTCTTGTTTCCACTCTTGCCGAATCGCACTCTGCAGCTGCCCTTCGAAGGAGTTTGTAGGTGATCCCAGCATCACAGATGGACTGATGGAGGGCAGTTTT
>JAGKRU010000152.1:0-55302 GCA_022884055.1 Russula griseocarnosa | reverse complement strand
GCGGACAATGCATGTTTGGTCGTCAATGAAGCACACGCAACGGGGTTGTATGGGCCTCAAGGTCATGAGATGGTTGCACAACTTGGCCTGGAGGACTGCATGCTTGCCCGGCTACTAGCCATTCAGCAAGGCGATGGCAGTGTCCGGTGGTGCGTGCCTTTGCATACTAAATTGAGTTTCTGATGAACTGGTACCCACAGCGGTGTTGTTGACAAACTCGATCCAAGATTATTTACTCAATTACACCCATTAATCTTTAACGACATCGCTCAGCAATACTGCTATCATTGCCGTGTCGTACTCCTTCGACCTCCTTGAGGATGATACAGCCAGAAAGTACGCGTTCGCTGCCCTTGCTTTCGCCATCTGGCAATTTCGACTCAAGCTTGCAACACAAGTCTTGAACACTCGACATACCTCCAAGTAAGCTTCCATGCGTCCCCCTTCGCATCATTTGTCCCTCCGCACATCCTCTCCCTACCAGCCTGCTTCAAGAACGACAAACCTCAACGGTCCAACCGCCAACACTGATCATGCCACTCTTGACATGCTACTCTCGCTCTTTCGCTCACCTCCTTGCACACAGACTTAACGCACATCCGATCAGTTCCCGAGCCCTTAGGATGTACAGCACCAAGTCCTGTCTTCCGTACAGCAACGGATGGCCTTATGGCCGAGGCCACAACAAACGTTTGAGGGGCACCATCAGCAGCAGCGTCAGAGCTTGGTTGGGAAGTCTTACAGGAGTCTGACCGCGAGGACGAACACCCATCCCACTCTGGACAGCCTTCCCCTAATGGCTCACTCAAGACATGCAAACGTGAAGATTATGTTGGCTTTACTTTCTCTGCCTTGATCTCAGCCTAGTCCTAATTCGCCACGTGTGCCACTTTCTAGAACCCTGGAATCCGGAATCGACTTCTGGTTCAAAGCAAAACTGCCAAATCACTGCCCATTTGATTCATACAGAACAGAGGACATCTATGATGCCACACTGTATACCTCCGATCCTGGCCTTGTATGCCTTCCATACCACCGCTGCGTGGCATTGTGTCGCTTCCGACTCGACCTTCTGATGCATTCCCATCGTCCCAAGTACTGCCGCAAACAGCGCCAACATTTCTGCCGGCACTGGAGCACCCTTCGTCAGTCCATCATTCTCTACCCACTGCGTGAGTAAAGTCCAACCGCCTGTCACCCAGTCTGCTTCCGCACATCATTTTCTCACCGCAGAGCATCATCCTACCCTTGAAGCATTGGACTACCACCTGCTCACTGCACTCAACGCCCTCACAGCAGATGCCCATGCACACTTCTCGCTCATCTTGTCACATTCGTGAGTCTATCACTACAAGGTGCGCGGACATTGTTTTTGCGATATAGATGAACTCACATAGTCTGTGTGACATCCCACAGGACACCTCATCACCCCATTCCTGCAGGATACATAACCCCCGGTAGCTTGGGATCTAACTCTAGCTCTTCAAAATGAGCATACAGTTATGAATGATCAGGCCGCGCCAGCTATTCATGTCCTGCGGGCTTCGGCACCCTCCTTTCTTCTTCCCGTTTACGAGAGTGATTCCAACAATCCCCTTTCCACCTCCACCAAGGCTAATCCTCCCATACCCCTTGTTCCCAAGCTGATCTTCACCACATTCTTTTTTTCATTTTTTGTATTAGTTGTATGTCATGCATTGCTTGTGCTCCCATGTCTGTTTGTACAATCTGGTCAAATGTAATAAAATATACTTTTGTGCATTATATGTGGTTTTAAGTATTGTATGATGGTTGTAGCATCTTTATGTGCTATAAGGCTTTGCCAACATTGCATGGGCTTTGTCACCGTCAGGTTTCGGTGTCGTGCTAAGTCGTTCGGTCGGTCTGTAAGCTTGTCCTTGGACAAGGAGCTGCCTGCTCAGATGTGAGGCAGAAAGACAGTAAGAGGTAAAGAAGTGCTTGTAGCGACTCTACAATACGTCGAGAGTCTAAGACACTCTGAGAGTTCAGTCTGGGTGCTGGTAGACTTCCTGTATTCACAAGAAGAACGAGCCTGAAGGGCAGTCCTGTCTACTAGAGCGTTTATATACAAGCGTGGGCACAGGGTTCTGAGTCAAGGGCTTCAAGCCCAGGGTCAAGGGTTGCGGGAGACAATAAGGGCATAGGGTTTCAGATCCCGATCGTATCGTACATCAGTCATCAGTCCGGAAGCGAGAATGTAAGCAGAAAATGAGTCATCGGGACGCGTAATCGTAACATTACCCTCTTCTTAACGTCCTAGCCACCATAGGTATAGATGGTCGATGGGCATCGCTGTCTGAAGCGTCGGTGGTCCGATGGGACGTGGCATGCTTCTTCGCGAGTGCAGCGGGTGTGTGGGCGACGACATGCCTGTTCCGCGTGTCCCCACTGCGCGCACAGAGACACTGGCGCAACTGGGTGCATTGCTCAGTGTTGTGGTATTGTCCTTCGCACCACAAACATCCTTCGGCTCTAGTGGTGCTCGTCAGCGGTCCGCGGCAAGGTCGTTGATGGCCTCTTGGCGTCTTTCTTGACTCCATCGGTCGTCGTAAATGTAGTCCCAGACGACCCAAGGATAGACCCGAGCGTGGGCATTGGCTTCGGCCAGTCGTCGTGCCGAGTCCCAGGCAAGTCGGCATGTTTGGTGGAGCGTGTTCCTAGCATTCCGTACCACCAGCGCTTGCTGTTGGATTTCCCATTCGTAGTATCGGTAGCAGAGGATTTCAGCGAGCAGTGTCTCGTCCCCTTCTTCAGTCAAGGCAGCATTAATTAGTGGCGTGTAAGATGCTCCTTCCCTGAAGATCGCTAGCTGATGGTTGGTCATTATGGGTCGTGGGTAGTTGGATGGTCGGGCGTGAAGAGGTCGGGTGTGAACTGGGCAGTGAAGTCCCAATGTGGCCATCAGCTGAGGCGACCCTGATCTGTGATCTATTTGGATAAACAGAGCGAGGACCAGATCGTCATCCCCCTGGGATGGAGAATCGGTAGATGATCCCATCCTCATTTCGGTTGCGATGCCACCCCGGTCCCGGCCATATGTTGACCTGGGGTTGTGGTAACTGCGTCATGTCTATCGCTGTGGGAGATGGGGATCGCGGTGTCGGTGGCGGTGGTGGCGTGTCGTCTCTAACGTATCGAGGTAGGGGTGAGGTGATCGTGTCGGACGCGGGTAGGCTGGGTCTGGAACAGGGTGTCGACCCTAGGGGGAACGGGAAGGGGCTCAGCCTCCGGAGTGGGGGAGTTGGGTCCCAGGTACGGAGGCGAAGGTGTCCTAGGTAGTACCCTGCCCAGGGCATCATAGGTTGTGGTCACGTCGGTCGCTGGTTCCGAAAGTGATGGTGTTACGGACTGACCCCCTTTTGGTTCACATAAACACTATGTACCTTGATTCGCAGTTTACGCTTCATTCCGCCTTTTTCACTCTGGCCCGTGCTTCCAGAATACGTACCGCCCCGAATATGGCGTTAAACTGTTCAGGTTTCGGATTCGTTTCATAACCTGTACATGGACTGGGATTCGTAGACTGCTGGACTGTCTTTGATGACTTACTCTATGTACGGGCTCTAGTTGCCGTGTTACCTAATCAATGACATCGCAAGTAGACAAGCTCCTTGGCTTCTCTTCTTGCGTTGTCATTTAGTGCTATGTTTCGTGTTGTCAATTGGAGCGCGTTGTTTCAGCTCCACTTGTCGCGTTATTAACTTATTCAGTTGTCAACTTTATCTGGCGATGGGAACTCCTATTGCAAGGTGAAGTTGAACTTCAAATTGTCAACTTGAGGTTGAGAACGTCAATTGGCAATTTGGAGTTAGGAACTTCTACGTAGTATTTACAAGTTGGGAACTAGTCTTGGTTTACTTAGGTATTAGTAAGCAGTCTAGAACTTGTATAAATAGCGTAGAAGTCTGATCGAGAAGCCCTAAGCTTCTCTAGAAATCCATTTCCTGTATTCCAGACTTCCCTGAGCCACCTAGAAGGGTTTGCTTCTAGCTCATCTCTACCACCGACCAACCAAGGAAAGCTTCACTAAGGCATACGTCTTTGCCTTAGTTCTAGAACTAGGACTCATTGAGTCATCAAGATCAAGGGTGCAAGCCTTGCGACAACTTGCGGCAGAGAGAGTTGATTATTATCTCTGGATCATCGTAGACCTCGCTCGATTAGCGAATCTCAGGAGACGATACACCCATCCTCCAAGAAGGCAATAGTTGGGAACTATTGGAAGGCAGTCTGCGCCCTATACTGTCTATAGAACGGGACACACATTGCGTCATTAACAAAAGTCCAGGAAACGTTCATATTAACTAGGAGAAGTCCAACACTCTCAGAGTCATCAAGATTGGCGGAATCCGAACTCATATCTTCACATACAAACCCCGACCAGGCTATTGCCGAATACGCTACAGGACGTAACAGATGGTGACCCCGGGACTGGAATATCATTGATGTCGATAATGATCCTGCCCGTTACCTCATTGGGGTGGAGGTTGAGGTCTAGGAGATGAGTATCTAGATGACGGCGTTCTCCTGGCTGCGACTCTACGAACTCTCGGGCTTCTCGTACGTTTGCTCCGTAGAGGTACCGTACTAATCCGGCCTCGGCGACTTGCATGGAGGCCTGTTCGAGGTGATAGGCTTGTTGCCCCTCTAGTCGATAGGCTACGACGTTCGCGATCTCGGGGCGAACCATATTGTGTGGTCGAGGTCTGTCGAGAAACGTGTTGGTGAGGTCAGGGTGGTCTGGTCTGTCGGTGGCGTTCTGCTCGTTCGGCATGGCGAGCTTCGCCGTCTGGGTCACTGATGAAGGTGTGATGGAGTTCGGGGTTGTCTGGGAGTGTCGGCGGCGGTCCTCTCTGTCGATGCGACAAGCTTTGTTGTCGTTGAAGGCGGCCATGAAGGTGTTGAAGTCTGAGAGATATGGAGTCCAGTAGGAGGGCATGCAGTAGAGTGGGGAGGATGAAGAATCGTTAGCAATGATGGGGTCCTTTTATGCGTTGGGTCGTCCAGCCGTAGCGGATGCTTTGTAATGTTCGATCAATTTGTCAGCGTGTATGTCCTGCTGATCAACCCATGAGTCATCCGCAGTCGGATACCCTTTCCAATGCACGAGGTATTCAAGTCGCCGTCCTTGCCCTTTACACCTGGCATCTCGGATGTACTCGATTTCATATTCTTCTTGCCCTTCGACCAGGTCAGGTGGTGGCCTCGTGTAACTTGGTCCATATGCTTCCGTTTCTTTATAGGGTAGGAGAAGGTCCACATGAAAGACATTATGGATTTTCATCGATGGGGGAGGTCTAGGCGATAGGCCACTGGTCCTATCCATTCTGTGATTGTGAAGGGTCCATACCTTTTGGGCAGGAGCTTGCGTGTCCCTCTGACCTGGAGGTTTTTGCCCTCTAACCACACTTGATCACCTTTGTTCATCTCCGTGGGTTTACGTGCATCCTTACCCCGTTGTAATGCTTCTAGAAGTTTCTGGACCCGTTCTCGTGTCTCTTGGAGGGCTCGAACCCGGTCTGCTGATGCTGGCACGTTGTCCGATTGGAACTTGACGTGTACCTGCAGTTTAAAGCCCATGAGGAGTTCGTGAGGCGTATGACGTGTCGCATCATGTTTCCATGAATTGTGGGCGTATTCCGCTAGTGGGAGTAATTTTACCCAGTTGTCCTGTCGTCCCGTGGTCCATGCTCGAAGATACTGTTCTATCCATGCATTCATCCTTTCCGTCTGTCCGTCTGTTCTGGGGTGGAATGCAGTTGATAGGTTCTGTTGGATGCCTAGGCTCTGGCACAGGGATCTCGAGAATTGTGATGCAAAATGCGGGTCTCGGTCCGAGATGATCCTTTTTGGGATGCCTACCCAAGGCATTAGGTTGCGGAAGTACAGGTCTGCAACTCCCGGTCCATCGATGGTCTTGTTGCAGGGTATGAATTTTGCTGCCTTTGTGCACCCTTGGTCCACTATGGTGAGTATTGCATCGAAACCGTCTGATTTTGGGAGGTCTGTGATGAGGTCCATCGATACATATTGGAATGGGCCTTGTTCTACTGGTGTGTCGAAACGTTGTAGGGGTGCCTTTCTCCGTGGTAGGTTTGTTTTTGTTTCTTGACATGTAGGGCATCCTTTTACGTACTCCTCTACGAACTTTCGTAATCTGGGGCCTTCGTAGTGTTCCCGTACTAGCTCCCATGTGTTTGCTATGCCTGGGTGTCCCGCTGAGGGTGTGTCGTGGAGTTCTCGGACTGCTTGTCTTCGTTTGTTTGGATCGTCTGCGAGATACGTCTTTTTGAGGAAAAGATGGTCTTGTAGGAGTATGCGTGGTTCTTCTGAATTCACTCCCTCATTAAGGTCTTTGCGACGGGACAGGAGGTCGGCGATGGTGTTAGATGTGCTGGGGATGTGTTCCAGGGTGTAATTGAAGTCTTGTAGGAATTGGAACCAACGCGCTTGTCGTCCTGTAACCTTCTGTGGTTGGCGAAAGTATTGGAGGTTTTTGTGATCCGTGCATACGCGGATCGCGTGGCGGGCACCGAGTAGAAATGGTCGGCCGCATTTAAAGCCAAAAACTACTCTGGCGAGTTCCTTGTTGTGCGCGTCATAGTTTCATTCGGCGGGGAGTAGACTTCGTGAATGGAATGCAATTGGGTGTATTCCATCCTCGAATTCCTGCATGAGGATGGCACCAAGTGCATATCCCGAGGCATCTGTTTCAAGGATGAATTGTCGATTCCAGTCGGCGGTTCGGAGTACTGGGTAGGATATGCAGGTGTTTTTGAGTTGTTCGAAGGCGCTTTGTTCCTCGGGTCCCCATGACCATTGTCGAGTTTTCTTGGTGAGGTCATTTAGGGGTCGTGCCATATGGGAGAAGCTCGGGATGAAAGCACAGTAGAAGTTGCAAAATCCTAGGAAGCTTCATACTTCTTTGACAGAAGTGGGGATGGGCCACTTTGCAATGCCTTCTACTTTGACGGGGTCCATCTTGACCTTGCCTCCACCGATGATGACACCAAGATATTCGACTTCTTTTACGTGGAAGAAGCATTTCTCTGGTTTGAGAAAGAGGTCGTGGTGGGCAAGTTTCATCAGGAAGTGGTGGACTTTTGCCTTGTGGTCTGCTTCGTCGTCTTCGGTGGCCACCACTGCGTTGTCCATGTAGATTTTGAGCCATCCGTGTGCGATTTCTTCTTGGAAGATGTCGTCCATCATGGTCTGGAAGGTGGCTGGCGAGTTAGTCAGTCCGAAGAACATGACTGTAGGTTCAAAGAGTCCTTCGCTCGTCTTAAAAGCCGCTTTCCACTCGTCCCCTTTTTAATCCGTACGTTGTTGTATCCCCATCGAATATCGAATTTGGAGAATAATTTTTTATCGGCGACATCGTGGATCAGGTCGCTGATGAGAGGGAGTGGGTATTTGTTGGGTATTGTCCACTTGTTGAGATTTCAATAGTCCTGTACTGGTCTATACTTTCCGTCTTTCTTCTTGATGAAGAAGAATCCACTGGCGTATGGAGAGTTCGACCGGCGGATGCGTTTTAGTCGTAGGTTACCGTCTAGGAATTTTTTCTGTTCTTCCTTCTCTTTGGGTGCCAGTGGGTATACCTTTGCATCGATGGATGTAGGCACGTCAGGTTTGAGGTCTATTGCGTGATCCCAAGGTCTCTCACTGGGGAACCGTTCAGAGGCTTGCTCGGAGAACACCTCTTTGTGGTTGTGGTACTCCATCGGGACCAGTTCATCCCATGTCCTCTGTTTCTTGTCTGCGGCCTGCTCTGCGAGTTGTTGGGCCATGATGACTTTGGCTATCTTTTCATGGAACCACCCTCCTTCTTCTTCTCACCAGTCGGTGCAGTCTGAAAGGATGAAGACTCCTGGTGCTTTGCCAGTCGTCCAATCTATTTCTGGGTTGGCCACTTCGAAGAATGGATACCCTAGGATTAGATCGTCTTCTCTGATGTCAGCCACTAGGAAACGGTGTCGATTTATCGTTTTGTTGTACTGGACCATGAGGTCCACTGCTTGGGTGATCTTCCCTAGTCTGTTGGTTGTTCCATCGACATTCCTAACTTTTTGGGGTCGTTTGAGCTCCATGGTGGTGATATTGCTCTGCTTTACTATGTTAGGATTAATAAAGCATTCCGTGGCTCCACTATCGAGGAGTGCTTCTTGATCGGTTCGTTGTTTGATCGTGTATAGCGTGAGGGGAACTTTGATGAATTTATTTTTTGCTATGTACACTGAGTCCGTACTACAGGCCCGAGCGAGAGCCGTAGCGCTCAGGCCTCTGGAAAATCCTCACTTGTCGTTTCTCCCATGACCTTCTTTAGGAAGATGTCCCTTTGCTCGTCATTGAGTTTCAGCGCGTACTCGGCAAGTGCGTCTCCCTGATCAAGCTTGTCGTAACTTGGCGGGGCTGCTTCGAGGGTTGATGCGGTGGCTTTGATACGTGGTTTTCTGTCAGGGCAATTGCGTGCCACATGTCCTTGTTTGGAGCATTCGTAGCAGCGCCCTTCTCGTCGATGTTTTTGTTTCTCGGCCTCGGTCGTGGCCTTCCTGGCCACGGCACTCGTGTCCATCGCGTTTGGGTCTCGTGGTGGGAGCATCCTGGGTCCTTGTCGCTGGCCCCCTCGGTTTCCTCCACGGTTGCGCCATGACGATAGGTTGGCGAAGGTGTTGTTTCTGGGAGAATTCCTGGGTTGGGTTGCGAAAAATTCCCCTTGTAGGCTTTGTCTTTTTAGCCATACTTTATGATTGCGTTGTGCCGCGGTGGTCCAACCTTCAAAGGTGTCTGGGTCTTGTAGTTGGAGGCATGATGTTGCCAAGGCCGAGGGGAGTCCCTGTGCGAACCTTCGGAGGACCTCCGATTCGTCAACGTTATGCCCGCCCCGATGGGCCAGTTGTTGGAAGCACGCTATGTATGCGTCCACATCTCCTTTCTCCATCTTCAGTTGTCGTAACTCGGCGTTGGCTCGCTCATGCTCTGCATAGTCAATGAAGGCCTTTTTGAATTCTACCTCCATGACGTCCCATTCACTCATTTGCCAGGGAGGTGCGGTCTTCCCAACGCTGATTTTATCGAGCCAGTCGTCCTGCATCATTACCCATCCTTCGGTGTCTTTTCCTTCGATGAGGGATAGGAAGAAGTTACACTTTTTGAATGGGTCTTTCGTGATGTCCGCATTGTAGTTCATTCGCATGTAGCATTTGAATGCTGCGAGGAACTTTATGGTGTCACTGCGGTCTCCAGTGAACTTGGTTGGTGTGATTCCTTCCAGCTTTCTTCCTCCTTTCGGTTTCTTTTCCTTGTCCTTGTCCGAGTCCTCGATCCCGAACGGGTCGTCTCCCATGCCTCGTGGTTTTCTCGGCCTCATTCCCCCTCCTCTCGGTGTTTGTGAGGATTGTGGGTAGGTGGGTTGTGTGGGGAATCCTCCTGTGGTGGAGTGGTAAGATGAGGCGGGGGTGGGTGCTCGTGACCCGGGTAGTGGTGCGCTCGTGGCATCCAGTGTCGCTAGGTTGAGCCCTTCAACGGGCCATTCTTTAAGGTTTAGGGATAGTCGTGCCCTTCTATAAGCTTCCCAGGTGTCATCCCGTTTCCTAATTTCGAACCAGAGTCCGTAACCATTGGCGATTCCAATGACATGCTGGTCTACGATCACGTAGTAGCCCATCCATGGGAGTCTCACCGGTTCTACTCCGGTTATTTGAAATGTGAGCCCTGTGGTGTATTCCGCTGGGATCTCATCGGTTCGTTCGGGTGTCAGTGCAAATGGTAGTCGGATCAGGGCGGCGTCCTCTGCATCAAGGGGTCGTCGTCCTTCTTCATAGTCGATCCAATATCGCCAGTCTCGTCCTCGGATTGGTTGTTTCTGCTTCGACGATGATGCCATTTTTAGGGGAGGCTCGTTCTAATGTTACCGTCAGGTTTCGGTATCGTGCTAAGTCGTTCGGTCGGTCTGTAAGCTTGTCCTTGGACAAGGAGCTGCCTGCTCAGATGTGAGGCAGAAAGACAGTAAGAGGTAAAGAAGTGCTTGTAGCGACTCTACAATACGTCGAGAGTCTAAGACACTCTGAGAGTTCAGTCTGGGTGCTGGTAGACTTCCTGTATTCACAAGAAGAACGAGCCTGAAGGGCAGTCCTGTCTACTAGAGCGTTTATATACAAGCGTGGGCACAGGGTTCTGAGTCAAGGGCTTCAAGCCCAGGGTTAAGGGTTGCGGGAGACAATAAGGGCATAGGGTTTCAGATCCCGATTGTATTGTACATCAGTCATCAGTCCGGAAGCGAGAATGTAAGCAGAAAATGAGTCATCAGGACGTGTAATCATAACAGGCTTTTGAGTATCAACAATGGATTTTCATGATTAAAAGGTCTTTTCAACCTTAAAAGGCTAACAATGCTACAGTGGGCATAAAAGGCTGACAATGCTATGGTGGGCATAAAAGGCTGACAATGCTACAGTGAGAATAAAAGGCTAACAATGCTATGGTGGGCATAAAAGGCTGACAATGCTACAGTGAGAATAAAAGGCTGACAATGCTATGGTGGGCATAAAAGGCTGACAATGCTACAGTGGGCATAAAAGGCTGACAATGCTAAGGTGGGCATAAAAGGCTGACAATGCTATGGTGGGCATAAAAGGCTGACAATGCTATAGTGAGAATAAAAGGCTGACAATGCTATAGTGAGAATAAAAGGCTGACAATGCTACAGTGAGAATAAAAGGCTGACAATGCTATGGTGGGCATAAAAGGCTGACAATGCTATGGTGGGCATAAAAGGCTGACAATGCTATAGTGAGAATAAAAGGCTGACAATGCTACAGTGGGAATAAAAGGCTGACAATGCTACAATGGGCATAAAAGGCTAACAATGCTACAGTGGGCATAAAAGGCTGACAATGCTACAGTGGGAATAAAAGGCTGACAATGCTACAGCAGGCATAAAAGGCAATATAATGGTTAAAATGCATTAGGGCCATTTTATTCTTCCAAAAGCCTTATTCAACCTTTTGTAAACTTTTGGCAGATTAAATGGCCTTGAAGTAGAAACGACGTCGACCAGAATGGCAAGCAATCCTAACAATGCATTTTAACAATTTCAATGGCTTTTGGAGAATATAAGGCCTTTAAAGTTTGGGGCTATTTTTGAGATGAGTTATAATGTCGAACTCCTTGGGAGGACAAGAAAGTGAAAGGACCCACACACTGTTGGTGAGCCTACCCTCAAGTGGACCACTTGAAGAATCAACTAAACTGTTCTCATTGCAGGAAAAGTTATCCCGTTGATGGAGTATTGAGGAAAAATCTGCAAGAATAGAACCTGTATGGTATTGTGTACTGTAATTAAGAGCCCGTTCGGCAACCGCATGTAACCTCGATTTACCTACACTCAATTTTCTTGCCAGGGTGTCTGCCAACTGAGTTTGAATCTCCTGTACAGGGTTTTCCAGGAGTGACAGCACATCAAATGTGATATGACATAATATGAGCTATTTTAGATTGCAGATACATGCAAGAAAAGTGATCACACAGGGATTTGAACCCAGGCCCTCCCCTGGCACCCCAAATATATGCCAAGTGCTCTAACCACTGAACTACTCAGCCTTAGGTCTAGCCAAACTAAATGTCATTTATATCCTGTTGCTTCAACCACATCAGCAAGATGACATGCATCTAGGTGACTAGAATTACTAGAGTGACAAGTACTAGTCACTCTAGTCACGCCAGGCAGTGTTCAAGTCACACCATGTCTTCTAGTTACGGTACTGTATCTAGAACTACACTAGTACCACAAAAATATCTAGTCACTCTAGGCCTTCTAGGACGCCACTGGTACATGGGCCAGGCGTGTTCCGGATCCGACGTCGGGTCGGGCACTGCGACGACGAGACATTGGTAGAGATGCTGCGACATCATGCCGCGGCGAACAATTTGTGCCGCCAATCTGCCAGTGCGAAAATAACAGTAGTGAGTACTAGTAACATGCGCCGGACGTGTCTGAATGCCAGCTGAGTGGAGAAATAATGTATGAAACACCGCATGCCAGTGGACTCGGAGTGACGGACGCTCTTTTATACGCGTGGTACTAGTCCTCGAAACAAAATAAAAGACTCGGACTCACGCGAACCCAGAGCAAGCAGCAGCTATTGGATAAGATTAATAAATTAGCACAATGGACGACAATCCTGTGATGATCGACATCACCTGCGACAGAAGTAGGTCGATTGGATGGCTGCCACTGGCAGTGTTAAGTCTGGACATGGTCGACGAAATATGAAAGGACAAAGACTTGGTCGTTACAGCGATTTGTGGTGGAAAGTGTGCACAATGTCGTGGTGACCCCTCAGGGAAAGAATCCGCGTTGAGACCCAGAAGGATAGATCAGAGGCAGCGGCGAGGTTCAGTTATGTATGTGCGTACACTTGTTTGTTCTGACCGTGACGCGGCGGTATCCGAGTCGCGTCTTCTCGTTCGGCCACTCGCACCTTCACCTCACATATCTCACTTAACCACCCACAACCACCGTGACGGATAAAAACAATACAATGAGGTTCACAACCTTGCTGATCGCCGCTTGGATATTCGGGTATATGTGGCTTTGCCTGGTGCGTCGTATTTGCTTCAATCAGTGGGTTTATCACTGATCATAATCAAGCTAACCCGCGTCGTAACGGTGAGTCTCCAGTTTGAGACAACTCACACCGACGGCCCCAACAAGAGAAGCATTCGCCTGGAGATATCCACCTTGAAGGCGATTCGGAGGACGGTTGGGAGTCGGGAGTAATCGCGAGCGAGTTACAAGCGAGGACTGATTGTTTTCCACCAAATACCAGATGTTTCGTTTTTTAATGTCATTTTCGAAAAGTGCCCCCGCCAGAGAGACAGAGTGCAGTGAGACCCAGATAAGTATTCACATTCTTGAAGAATCGTTTCGAGTTTTTTTTCGAGTTTTTCACATTCATTGCAATCGCTGCCAGGTGAACTTAGTGCATTTTAGAATTCGGTGGTCTCACACACTGGAATACGATACATATGGGAGGAATGAAATCCTATACAGTGGCTATTAGTTATGACAATGGTTAAACCGGATGGATGAACTGGACGCACGTCTAAAGTACTTTGAAGCAGAATCCAGGTAAACTAAGCCGTCACTGTCTGTAGGGGCTTCTTATGAAAGTATGTAAATCATCTCGACCCCGGACAGGGTAAGCGAGTGACAGCTTCGCGGGATCGTGTAGACACATATGAAGTCCCTGAGATGTGAAGCATCGCCTCACATCTCTCTCTCAAAACCCTGTGTCTTCATCGGGTGAATCGCTGATATTAGGAAAACCACACATCGAGTGGCGAATACCTCTGAGCATGATTGACGCACCACGCTCACGGAATCACGGTTGGCCGTCTCCTGTTCTGGTGCTGTAAAGTGAGCATCGGCATTTGTATGTCGTCACGACTTGGAGTAACGTACCTCACGCTCACGGTCGGCCACCCCCTGCCTGGCGCTGTAAGGTGAGCGTCAGCATCAGTTGTCACCACCTGGAGTAATGCACCTCGCACTCACGGTCAGCCACCTCCTGGCGCTGCAAGATGAGCATCAGCATAGTATGTCGTCTACTGCCTTCTCGTGCTCACGGTCGCTCGCCTTCTGTACCTGGTACTGTAAGGTGAGCGTCAGCATCAGATATCGTACATCATCACCGCCTGGAGCAACGCACCTCACGCTCACGGTCAGCCACATCTTGTTCCTGGCGCTGTGAAGTGAGCATCAGCATCAGCATCAGGTATCGTACGTCGTCACGACCTGGAGTAACGCACCTCGCGGTACTACATCTCAGAGGCGTCTTCAACTGAAGTCCTTCTCATCCCATATACTGCAAAGCGACCTTTCCCGCGATGGGAGATCTGTACTTTTCAAGAAGGAATCTTGAAACAACCAGGTCTCTCTGACTTGGGATGCTTAGAGGCTCAGCGAGTGAGGGGCAAGAAGTCGACGAGTGAAGGACAGGTCGACGAGTGAGGGGCAAGGAGGTCGACGGGTGAGGGGCAAGGAGGTTGACGAGTGAGAGGCTTGAAGTTGGAAGGCTAGACGAGGCGACAGTGACATAAGGTCGTCGCGTCGAGTTTCTCTTTGACGTGCGCCATTTACACAAAGCTTACCTGTCCTTCCTTTTTTCCCCGAGTATCGCACACCCAGCTCACCATCATGACCGGCGATTTCACGTTACACCTTCCCAAGTTAGCCGCTGACGGATCCAACTAGATCACGTATCGCGATCGCATCAATTGGACGATCACGATGAGGGGTCTCGCTGACCACCTCACAATATCAGTGGGCTCAAGCCTGAGCAACGTTGGACCGCAGATAAGGTCGTGGTCAACCAGATCTTCGGCGCGACGATCCCTGACCTGGTCTTCAGCCAGATCAAATCCGCGTATGAACCGAAGGGTATATGGGAGAAGGAGAAGTTGAAGGAATTGTTTGAGGGAAGTCGAGGAGTTTGTTGATGGACCTGGGGAAGAAGTTTCAGAACACGCGTTGTGGGGAAAATGATGAAGTACGCGCTCGCCTTGAGAAGCTCGCTGACTTACGCGAAAGGCTTTCCTCGCTTGGGAGGACGATTGGTGATGCCGAGTACATCTCAGTCATTCTCGGCTCCCTACCTCCTAGCTACGACACTGCCGTCGACTCCCTTACCAACTCATATGAGGCCAGCGACAAGGACCTCGCACCAACTACTGTTATCCGAATGGCCCTCAATGAAAAAGAGAAGCGTCGCCTCCGCAAAGGCAAAGACAAGACACAAGATGAAGCCTTCACTGCCGAAGAGCGCAAGTACAAGCGCAAGAATGTTGAATGTTACTACTGCCACAAGATGGGCCACTTCAAGTCAGAGTGTTGGGCAAAGGGTGGCGGGAAGGAAGGGCAATGGCCAAGGAGGCCCAGGGAGGATAAAGACTCCAGGGACAAGGACAAAGACAAGTCCAAAAGCACAAAGGAAAGTGCAAACACCGCAGCCGAAGATGAGTCGTGGGCCACTATTGTAGATGCGACTGATGCCCCCGATGAGGGCAAGTCCTATGATATATTGTCAGCACTGACAGACAGTACAGCACTTACCTCAGTCAGGCCCGAAGTCGAGTTGTATGACTCGGGCGCATCCCAACACATGTCCCCATTCCTCCATCGTTTCACCAATCTTCGCTCCATACCACCCCGCCCTATCACTGCTGCCAATAGTCGAGTCTTCTATGCCATCGGTACTGGGGATCTGAAGATCGACGTCCCTAATGGTGCATCATCAACCCCCATCACTCTCAAAGATACCTTGTACACACCTGATATGAGACTGACCGAATGGAGTGTACGAAGTCGAGCACGCACTGGCGGCAGCTGCCGCAGTGGTGGAAGTTGATATTCCCACGGTCCACCATTCACTCTGCTGTTCACACTGACGCAGTCACTGGGCTGCACCTAATAGACCCCATTTCCACACAACCCCATCCGTGATACACATGACTATGCTAAGGCAACCCGTAAAGTCATTTGCAAGGAGTTGGCGACTCGGTGCACTCCTTGGCCGGGGTTTGATTTTGGGGTCCTGTGGCGTCTGATAGATCTGCTTTTGCTGGATGGATCTTACCGGTTTGTAAGTGGGACATCGGAACTACAGAACACAGATAAGCGACGCGCTCGCGGCTGTCACACTCCGTGCTGGTCTCGGCTCTTCGGTGCTTGCTCGGGTTGCTCGGGTTGCTCGGCCCTGGGCTCCGCTAGTATGCACACATAAAGTAATGGCATATGTATATCGTATGGCCATACAGGTATGATGTTTGAAATTGAAATTGGTTACCGAACATGTGGCTAACGGGCGCTCCGATACGAACGGTCTATTCCAACACCTTTGGTTGGGTTGGCCTGGGCAATGTGCACTGTATCGGACAGCGCACGTGAGTCTATGTCATGATGCGTGCGGTATCACACTCGACACTCCAGCAATTACATCCTGAGAACATAAGATATTTCAATTTATTCGGTTTGCTAAACAGGCAGCCTCCGAGTCGCGAAAATACCGAAGTAGGTAATACCGAAGATGATAGCTAGTATGAGATCACCGATCATCCACCGCGTATGAGAAATCCACCGATAACGCGTCTGCAATAGAAGCAACTGGTGATTGTACCGTAGTGAGCGTGGTGCGTGTATGAGCACCCGCATTGAATTGGACCATCCGACGCATTTTCATCCGCTGGCTGATTGCCCAGGTGGTAGCAAATACGATACTGATGATGTTGATGAAATTCGCGATAAAAATGATGTATGACCCTCCGAACCATCCTGGAAGGAGTAAAGCGAGTGCGATCAATATGACATCTATTGTAAATCTGATAAAGCAAATGTCAGCAAAGAGCCCTGCAACAGGGATGGGTTACGCACGGGATTATGTAATTCCCGAGCGCGATGGTAAAAATGGCGGAGGCAATGCCCTCTTGAACAAGGGAACAGAAATCTCAGTCAGTACCGACAGTACGTGGCTTGGTTGATATGGAATACTTACCGCCATGCGGTTCATGTTTGTGATAGCCATATTGATAGAGCTTGTAGAGAAAAATTGCCGACATAAAACTGCCAAAATTCAAATATTGAGTCCATGTATTACGCGCATCAGATGAGAAACGTACGAGTTATCGGCAACCTGCAGGGCCAAGAGTGCAACGATCCAGGGACCACGACCCCACACCAGTCCCGGAATAGTGGCATAGCTAGGACCGTTGAAACGTGTGATAGGGTACGTAGCCAGAAAGGCTGTGAGGCAACCCACACGCGCGGCTTTCCAGAGGAATGTTGGAGTAAAAATTGCGAATAAGATTGAGGGTGGCGTTAATCGAATCGGATAAAATGCCAGCAATCTGACCAGCGAAATGCCATCAATGAAGATGGGTGGGCCAAGGAGGATTGCGATGGTACTAAGGGCTGTTGTATGGGATACCGGTTCATCAGGATGGAGGATAACGTAAGAATTGAGACAGGCAAAGTAGATGGCCTGGCATATTCCAAGGATACATGCGAGTATGTTGAGGATAAACACGGGGCGTTTTCTTAATTCAGGGGGAGCAAAAAGAAGAAGGACAGTGATAATGAGGAGGAGGATTGCACCGAGAGGAGCAACTATAAGAATAACTGCCAAGAAGTGGTGAAGGGAAACGGTACTGTTCGATACGAGGGAGGACATGAAGGGCGTTCAGCGGCTGTAGAGAGTGAGGAGTTATGAGCAGGCAAGCTACAGTAGGCAAGCCCGAATTAAAGCTGGGATCCGCCTATAGAGGCCATTGAACACGCGGGATAATGCAATAATGAACGGTAGAAGAGTAAGGACAACCCGCCGACAGCGTGAGATAACTAACGGAATAGAAGGAATGCAGTGACTCCTTTTAGAAGTAAGATTTCTCAAAATAAGATCCGTGATATATACACTAGGGCAGGGGCATGCCGGTAAACACGCGCGAAGCATGGGCACATGGCGAGCAAAGGGAATGGAAGCAGTTGTGTGGAGTGAAAATCCGTTTGCCTTGCTAGGGCAGGGGAAACACGCGCGAAGCTCGCATCACAAAATGTAGTATATTGCAAACGATATACCGATACAGTCCTTCCGTCGTAGCTAATGGAAATACGTGTATTACAATCCCGCAACTCCCGGCTATCACTCTGTGCGTGTTCGCTTTGAAGGCTTTGGGGGTGAAGATCCATCGCCGGTGGATTCAGCTGGATTTGAGGAACTTGACGAAAGTACAATGGTAGAGTGGGATGAGCTTGGACGAGGTGGACGACTGACTCCGATGCGCCGTCAGCAAAGCGAGTCAAAAAAATACCGAGTAACATACTCTAGAGGATGTGTATCCACTATATTGTCCCAACCTTGACCATCCCACCAGTCGTCCTCGGACGATGGTGATGAAGGTGTAGATGGCACGGGAGCGTTGTGGTAGAGGGGCTCCCGCCCGCAGGCACAAAGTCCACCTTGTATCCCACTGGCAGTGGGAACTTGAAACGACACGGCAATAATCGTAATGAGCAGAAGGTGATTGCTTGTATCAAGGTCATAGTCGTCAAAAGTTCCTCGGACGGTGACATAGGAACCCTCAGGGGGGACATTAGGGTCCCCCTTGAATCTTTTGACGTCGATAGCAGCGCAGACCGTGATCTTTGTTTGGTCAGCTTTCGCGGCATAGTCCCAGTCCACGAAATTCGTAATCTGTTCGTACGCATCGAATATAAACGACTTCGTTAGGTTATTGGACAACGAAATTGTTCCAGATAACTCCACGAACGGTGTCTGATGAGACAGGGGCAGAGGTGCCGTTGGTAGGTGATATAACTATAGACGCTTTACTCAGCGTCCAGGATAGATTGTATATAACGTATGTGACGCACCGAGACAATATCTCCGAATAAACAGTAATTTTCCCGCTCACTGGTTAAACCGGTTCGTTTGACTAGGCGTCGGTCAGAGAAATCTTTTATTAATCGCGCAATCTGAAGGTTCATTAGAAGGTGAGCGCATGAGAACTGCCGGTGCCAGTGCACTCACAAGAATGGTAACAACTACCCGGTAAGTGATACCAGGTAAAAAGCGATAACGATGAACATTATCGAGCCGAACTTTAGCCTTCATCGAGGGCCTGGACGGGTTCACCCAAATGGCTGTATCAAATTCTACATGGAACTGCGATGTATCGAGATCGCGGGCATTCTCAAGCATCAAGAGCCCATGGAGCCACGCAACCATTGTACTTGTAGGAAGGGGACTGTTGTGCGTTAGCAATAACTTGAACACGCCGATAGAGCAAAGGTTTTATAACTAAGAGATGAATTGTTTGATTAACAATCGGAATGAATGAGAACGGGCGCCGGACCCGGGCTATGTGAAATTATGAAGACATGCGCTGTAGTGAGCGAGGCAACATGATCAAGGTGTCGTGTGTATTAGGTGTAGCTGAAGTAAAGAGTTTACTAAAAAAGTTACATTCAGCTGGTTTTCAATTAGAGGTGGTGCAAACGAGACAACATGATCAAGTGCTTAGCGCTTATCATGCCTACCGAGATCTGTGAGTGCGATCTATTGCGATCGATATCCAAGAAAGGCTAGTAGCTTGTTGAAATGGAGAGGCGAGTTGTATGTATGTGTAGTTGAGGTAATATTACAGTCGGTTATGGTCTGGACATCGCGCGCGACGTGATACAGTCCAGCACGGAGGCCCTAAGGTGAGTAAGCCCTGAGATCTTGAGAGCCGAGCGAGCAGGCCTAGGAGGTGGCCCGGAGAGGCGAGGGAGCCGCGGTCACTGTCGGTGGAAGGGGTGAAGGCAGCAGCAAAGGTCGTCGTGGCGGAGGCAGAATGGGTGTAGCTTTTGCTCCGTGGGCGTCTAGTCATCCACGCTGCATGATGTCCGTTCCAGGGAGAAAATGGTGACGGTTCCCTCATCAACTGCAGCTGTTCTTTTGGACAACGCGTACAAAAGGGGAACGGTCTGAACTTATCTTTCCGAGCGTGAATAAACGTCATTAGATTACTTATTTATGTGTTTTTATGTACATACAAGTTATTCTAATCTAACCCTCTGAGCCTCTAAGCTCTGAGTCTGAGCGAGCCTACCTAAGTCTCTAAGACATGTGACCAGGAAGGGACCGAGTGCCGGGCGCGGGAAAGGGGAAGGGGACGGAAGCGAAGGGTCCCGCGGGAACAGGAAGGGAGAAAGGGACGGAAGAAGGTCCCACGAGCGTCGGAAAGGGGGAGTGCATGGGAGCGGGGGAACAAGTGAGGCGCGGGACATGCGCGCGCAGGAGGGGAAGGAAGGGGAACGCGGGAGGGGCGGGCAGGCGAGGCACAGCCGGGGAGGGGACGCGGGAAGAGGGCCGGGGTGGGAATGGGCCAGGGAAGCCCGCGGGAGAGGGAGGGAAACGGAATCCCGTTGGGGTGGAAACGAGGGGAGCGGGCGGGAAAGGCTGCCCAGGTGGCAACGCGGGAGGGGCGGGTGCAGACAGCGCATCACGCTTGGCGCGCTTACCTGATCGGAGCATCGGCATTGCAAAAGGTAAACTTCAAGCTATCAACTGCCGACCTTGAGATCTTGAGAGTCTGTAGAGTCCGTTCTCTGTTGTAACGGCAACAGAAGAAAGACAAGTCAACCCCGCTGAAAAAAAAGGAAGAATTTGATGGAGCGTTCGAAAAAAAAAACTTTCTCGAAAACCCGCGAGTCAATGCACGGGCCGAACAGGGACAGGGCCTCATGCATGCCTCATGATCCTATCTCACTTCTGCCGACTTCCGTCGAATTTGACAATGTAGCACGCGTTAAGGTTAAAGCCCCATTTAGCTGGTATGGATGTCAGAAGCCAACCTCATGGCTCCGCATGCACGCATGCTCGGCAAATCATTGTAAACGTTGATAAGTTATGATTTGCTCAGTTGCTGAGTCATTTTGAGCTCCAATGCGGCAAAAGTCACGTGCACAAATTATCACCGCATATGGATTGACTCGCCACGTACAGTACCTGCGCCCTGCACACATTGTAGCGATAACGACTTCATAATTTAAGAGCGGGCCTACATTGTCTTCTCTCAGTGTGATTCATGCACAGACTTCCCTGTAGTCACCCCGATTGCCCAACGACATTCAAGAGCCAACATGGGCGAACATACCACAAACGCGCAGTCCATACCAACTTCAACCATCTCTCAGTCAATAGGGAACATGATCAAGGACGCCACGAGCAGGGTGATATCCACATACCTACTGATAATGAATTCGAAGACAGTTGGGACACCGTGCCATTGGACAACAGCACAGTCCGCGGCGAGAGGATACTACATCCCTACTTGACCGGTAAGTCTCTCGTCGATTTCCTTGAACATGCAGTCATTGTACAGTCATAATTAGCACTTCCATGTGACTCGGAAGGAAACTTTCTGCCGCCTGGTACACCTCCACCTCGTCGAGAAACCATAGCACGAGGGGACTGGGCTTCTTTCGATAACGAGGTGCAATTCAGGCTTGCTGACTTTGTCTTCCGTGATGCGGAACTTTCGGCGTCAAAGATCGATACCCTCCTCAGCATATGGAGTCAATCTCTGTCTGAGTTCGACTTCCCTGGCCCAATGATGGATCATAAGGAGCTACATGCACTTATCGACTCATCTGACCTCGGTAACGTTCCATGGCAATGTATGGTGTCCACGTTCGACAAAGATAGTGAAGATGCATCGCCTTGGAGACAGACGGCCTATGAAATCTGATATCGCGACCCCGAGATCGTTGTATCCAACATACTAGCCAACCCGGATTTTGATGGGCAATTTGATGTTTGCCCTTACATTGATCTTGATGAGCACCAAAAGCGATGCTGGAGCAATGTTATGTCTGGGAATATTGCTTGGCGACACTCTGTGAGCAGGACTCACGATTTCCTGAGGCAACATTTATTGACGCTTCGGCATATTTTTTAGGATGATATATACGCATCAGTCCCGGATTCCGAAGGCGCGATGTACTGCCCTATCATACTTGGAAGCGACAAGACAAGAGTATCAGTAGGCACTGGACACGTCGAATATCACCCACTGTATCTGTCTATTGGTAATCCCCACAATTCAGTTCGGCGTGCTCATCGGAATGCGATTATTCCAATTGCTTTCCTTGCTATCCCAACGAGTACGTGATTCTATATAGTTCTGCCATTGTAAGTGTGCTTGACTGGTAGGCAAATGATACGCGCCATATAGGTGACCATCGCTATGACAAGCACCCAAAATACCGAGCATTCAAGCGTCAGCTGTATCACGCATCGATAGCGGCAGTCCTACGCCCACTACGTGCGGGGATGAAAAAACCAGTTGTCCGAAGATGTCCAGATGGACACTTCAGGCGTGTGGTCTATGACTTGATGGCATTCGTTGCGGATTACCCAGAACAAGTAATGCTCACGGGTATTGTTCAGGGTTGGTGCCCCAGGTGAGTACGGATAGTTGTAATCTCTTGTATGAAAGACGCTAACCAGTGCTATTAGATGTACAGCACTTCCAGGAAAACTCGATGCAGATTCAATGCCTCGCACACAACACTACACTGAATCTCTCATCGACCTTCTTGATCCCAAAACTCTTTGGACCGATTACGGGATCGACGATGATATCATTGTACGTTACTAGTACTAGCCTGACTTGGAGTTATCTGCTTTCTGATTTTATTTGCTCTCAAATTACGACATTACATTTATAGCCATTCACATCGGACTTTCCACGCGCCGATATCTATGAGATGATATCCCCAGATCTGTTACACCAGCTCATTAAAGGCACGTTTAAGGACCATCTTGTGGACTGGATTGGCAGATATCTAGTTTTGGTGCACGGTAAGAGTCAAGCCAATATTATCCTTGATGACATAGATCGGCGGTATGTCACACACACAGCCACGAGCAACTGGATACTACATTATTTTAACACATCTATAGAATTGCCGCCGTACCTCCGTTCCCAGGCCTGCGTCGATTTCCGCATGGTCGCCGTTTCAAGCAATGGACAGGGGACGACTCTAAGGCTCTGATGAAGGTGAGCCTGAGTGAGGTCTGCACCAAGTCTAGGAAATACTAGTAGTACTGATGATTTGTATCTGAGTATCAGGTTTATGTTCCCGCCATCCGAGGATACGTGTCAGAGGAAATCATGAGGTGTATTTCTGCATTCCTGGACGTGTGTTACATTGCTCGTCGCCAGGACATCGACAGTGATGCGTTGGATGCGCTCGACGAAGCACTGCACAAGTTCAGGGAGCTACGCGAAGTGTTTCGATCCTCTGGAGTGCGTCCGAATGGATTCACACTCCCCCGGCAACATGCAATCTTTCATTATCGCCGCCTGGTTGAAGATTTCGGTGCTCCAGGTGGAGTGTGTTCTTCGATTATGGAGTCCCGCCATATTACCGCTGTCAAGAAACCCTGGCGCCGATCGAACAGATACAATGCAATAGGGCAAATGCTTCTTACCAATCAAAGATTGGAAAAACTTGCTGCCATGCGAAGCGATTTTGTTGCACGCGGGATGTTACCAGGTGGCTACAAATCGGGAAAAGATATGACCACGCATGTATTCAAGCCGAAATATTCAAGTCGTGGTGAAGAGGATGACGCATGGCCTGCGGAGGAAGACTCAGAGAACGTCCTTGGTAATGTGGTCTTGGCCCAGACTCGTGGTATGCCGTTCGCTTTCATCACTCTGATTCAGAAACCTCTAACTGAGACTATTAAGCACGCAAATATCCTCGAGATATACATGGACTGTCAGATAAGATTGAGGAACCAGATCTGCCTGTCATGATATTGGAATGCGTTGCCAATCAGCTTGGTGTCGACCTGGACGATATAGGCCCCTTTGATACCAACATATCAGTATTCCACTCAGCGGTGGCAACTTTCTTCTCCCCGAGTGATCAAAGCAACACCCATGGCATGCGACGTGAACGCATCCGGTCGACTCCTTCATGGAGAGGAGCTGGGGAACGACGTGACTGCGCATTTGTTGTGGAGAATGATACAAAACCTGGAATGAGGGGGATGGTCGTAGTAAGGATAAAATTACTTTTCTCATTCCAGTATAATGGTGCACAATTCCCTTGTGCACTTGTTGAGTGGTTTGATAGGGTGGAATATGACCACTCAACTAGCATGTGGATTGTGCACCCTAGTTTCACCCGTGGCAGACGCGACAAATCTGTCCTACATTTAGATTCCCTACTGCGCGCTGCTCACCTAATTCCCGTGTACAGTGGCAATCAGAAGCTGCCATTGGACTTTCATTATACATATTCGCTAAATGCTTTCGGGCGTATTACGTAAACAAGTACATAGATCACAATGCGAATGAAATAGCCTTCTAGAAGTTCTAGTTCGCAACATGAACCTGAATATATACAACACGACTGAATACCAACACATTCAAGTTGACACTCCATGAAGCACCAGAGAACGCGGAAGTCAAAGAATATGGAAGTTATTGTTGCGTTCAAGGTGTTGAATTGACGGATGGGTGTACCGTGACGGCGGCACCGGAATACAGCAATTGAATGCTAAGGTTCCGATTATGAGACAATAGCCATCGCAATCATCGGGCCTGGGGCGGCAGGGAAATGCGATGGCAGGCAATGAAAAAGAAATTGAACATCGAGGGCAGGCGGACACTGGCAATATACCCCCACTCCACCTCTGAGTCCACTTTCCTTCTCATTATATGGCGGTTGGCACACGCAAATCAAACGCGACTAAGCATCCCGGCGAAGTCATAACAGCCAGCAAACAACAGAGACGGACAAGAGCGCAGATAGAAGAGGACGAAGCACGTATAAAGGCAGCGACCATTGCAGCAAAACAGAATGCAGACGCCATGCATAAATCCCTTATAACCCGTGTCGCAGATATCGAGGATTCCATGGAGCGAGATGAAGAGGAGATACGAGCCTACTCAAAGAGGCCTGACCTTCGCAAATCCTCAAAGTGCCCGGTGGCGGCCAAGGAGATCACAGATTTAGAGTGAGTATCGGCAAGCATTGGCATCATCATATCCACGGTCATTAACTGGACGACAGGCATGACTCAGATGTGGAGGATGAACTTGAATTAGAGGACTCGGAGTCGGGTGACTCGGAAGGTGAAACCACTCCACCGGGATCGACAAATGCGAGGAAAAGCACTGCCAGTGACCAATATATCTACTCCAGTTGCGACAGTGAAGTCGAAGACTTGGAGCAGGCGGACTCGAGCTCTGGCAGTACAATACGAGCAAGCACCATGAGGAGAAAGGCAAAATCACAGGTATAATGCTCAGATCATATCAGCATGGCCATAGGTACTGATCATTGTCCGCAGAAAAAGGCGGAGGTGAAGAGAGGTGATTTTAGAAAGGAAGTAGGTGCTGCACGTCACGGTAGTGTCTCAGAGGCACCCGCCGCCGGCCCTGCCAGTGCCCGGGACTTGGGCCTGAAACGCACGTCCAGTGGTAGATCATCATCCCAGACTATGTGCGTATCTCTCTTATTATAGCTCTGACTCCGAGTCCGGACTCAGACTCGGAGTCACTTGCGGCTGTGAAAATAATACTCTTGCCTTTTCTCAGTGTAGCTCCCAAACCCAAACGCCTCAAACGATCCTACGCGTTTCATGAAGGGCTCCTTCAGGATTGGAGAAGGAGTTTACACAAGCGTAAGTAGATTGAATTTTGGGCTGGAATCGAAACTGGCGCCGCTGACATGGCTTCAATTGAAGTTCCCAAACCCTCTCGGAATGAAAAGAAGCGCTTGACCATGACTCAATCTAATCCTGGTACCGACATAGAAGATGGCGAAGACAGTGGAGTCCCTCATGAGCCTGGCGAGTTTGACCAAGACGAGCCCGAAGAATTACTTGGGAAGGTGAAGGCCAGCAAGAGCTCAACCTGTCAAGTTCGAGCGTCGGCAATAAGCCAGCGGGGTGGTGGTCCTCTGGTTGCACGAAAGACCGAACAGGTTTGCATTGAGTTATTCAGGCTAGTACATGATCGCTAACTGACGAACTGAATTCAAAGATGGGGGTCCAAATAATCAGAGTCGACTCTACTACAAAAGGCGGCGACTCAGATGCGATGGCGGCCAGCCACAAGAATGGTCGCAAGCAAAAGTATACCACGTTGGACCTACCATATCCTCCAGGTGGCAAGAATTCGGAGAATTGGAAACTCCTCAATGGTATGGTACTTAGCTGGGCCGGAGCTCAAGAAGACCCATTCGGCACAAATGGCAAACTCGACGAAGACATCGACACGCTCTGGGAAAGTGCATTCCCGGGCAGCACGCTTGACGCACAAGGTAGAAAGCGTGCATTGGTTGTGGTACGTCTCATTTCGGGACTCCGGTGTATGTCACAGTAGTAAAGACTTTTCAAGTGCGGAAACTCTCTCAATAATTGGCGGAGTGATATCGGAAAGGTTGGCCACCAGGCTGCTCTTAGCATGTTGCACGCAAGTGACAAGTATCCACACGACAAGTCAGCATGCAAGAGAATCATTTCAGATGCACTTTATGGCCTTCGTTTCTTATACGAGAAACCAGATGACGAAGTCAGTATATATGTTCACCTCATGTAATGTAATACTAAACTGCATGCGGGTTGTGTAGGTTAACCGTGGGCCATTCTGCTCCACGGCTATTTCGAAAGTATTCGCCGCACATCTTCAGAAGGTTACCTTATATTCGAACCATCAGATGGGAGGACTTGCCCTTGCGGCGGCTGCGGTATGAATCCTAATCTTGCTGGCAGTACTGCACATTCAAACAGCTTTCTAGGTAGAACGCGGGCTCGTACTTTTCAAGACGGGGAAGACGCACTTGAGCTCAAAGAAGACAAGGATTCTCACTGCGGCAAAGAGCGCGGCGGAAGCCGGAACGTCCGCAGCCGTGACCTTGCATTTTCCGAAATTCCATGGGGAGCCGCTGCACGCGAGTTTATGGAGTCCATCAAGAAGTTGGAAAAATCTCACTGGGGGGATATTTACACTCACACCGCTGATTTTATGGGAAGATCTGACCAAATTACGGATTATGAAACTCAGTTCAGTGTGGACCGTAAGAGGAGCGAGGAAAATCGCCCTCGAGCTCGCGTTCAAATAGATTGGTGAGTTCCTCAATCAGAAAATTCGAATCTATATTCTCAGACATCGTCCTTCACGTCTAAGATTGGGCTAGGCTAGGGAATATGATGTGAACACGAGCGCTGCAGTTCGGTATTATCTGATTGTGCCACTGGCAGAGATACAATAACCTTCTTGACTACTGTAATGGTGGTTTCTTGGACATGAATGAAGCGATCATATGTTTTCCAGTGTGACCAGACAAAACTGAACTATTATTCTTCAGACGACTTTGACAATATGCACGACCACCAGTGATATATCTCCGAGTCCGTGTACCAGTCAACGTACTACCGAGGCTCAACTGGACTCAACACGCAATATGCTTTCCGGTTCTTAGTACGTATGGTTGCCAGCTCTGGTACACCGGGGTACAAGTCTCCCTCATCCGAAAGTTCCACTGGCACCGGCAGGCGGCCCAAAATAGTCCGAGTTACCGGCGGATCCGTCCAAGACGGATCCGCTGGTAACCCGGGCTGCTAGAATGGCCGAGCCGCCCCTCAACTTGAAGAGCCGCTGCACCAACTACTCTCTATCCTGCCTATTGACCCACAACTCGAAATACTGACGAATCCTTGCCCTTAGGCTCTACCGGGACTCCCTGCGGTAGCCAACCACTGGTTAACAATATCTTGTCTACACAGCCCGACTCGACGTCTGCAGCCGCAGCGAAGATACTACATCCGCATGCTGCACAAAGTCGTCGACGAGGCCGACGTCATCCCCCTCGTTATCGATGTGCGTGACCCAGTAGTGTACCATAGCCGACTGGTAGAGGAAGAGGTGCGCAGACATGCAGACACGAAGTGGAGGGCAAAGCGTCTCGTTTTGTTACTCAACAAAATCGGTGCGTAACCCCATTCTTTCTCCTCTTCATCTTCATCTAACGGTCACATCGGTATTTGACCATGTTATTGTATCGTAGACCTGGTGCCATGCGAAAACACCCAGGCATGGCTCAAACACCTCCGCTACACAACTCCGACGCTCCCATTCTGCTCTGTGGGTCCGCGTCAGTGTATGAACCTGGCATCTGGCACTACCCCGGCATGGCTCCACCTTCTCAATGCGTACAAACTTGGCTGACCTACCCATGTTCTGCTTGACGTTCGAATTTTTGAGCATGCTCGCACTGAGTACAGGACACCTCCTCAAAGTCCGTCTCTCCCCTTCTCTCCTCTGGAACTCAGAAACATTTCTTCCTGTAGGTGGCACCTCTATCCTCTGAGAGTCGCACAGTGTTTGGCTGCGGTGGTGCATCGTGCATCATTTGGTCCACCGTGCGCCATCGTCACACACCAAACGCTCGCAGCCCTCTAACCCGTTCATTGTCACGTGCTTTTATTATGCCGACCCCCACCGCTTCGACCACCCTTCACGGACGCACCCGGGTGCAGACTATCTATCCTCATTGAAGTGGGGAATGACTCGGAGCTGCTGGAGTGGGCTCAGTGAGCTGATCGTGGCTGACTGGGCCGCTAGGTGAGTTGAATTTTCTTTTTGGCGTTGCTGATTCTCTCTACTATAGTACATGTGTGAGGCTTGTGGACCTCACAAGCGACTTCTGCGTCGCTATCAACCGCTGCGACATCCCCGAGTTCAGTTGAAGTACGTCGCAGGACGTTTTGTTCTACATGTAGGACTTGGAAGGTCATCGCCCTTTGTCTAGAGATCGATGTGTTGGAGAGGGCGGTAAGTCACTTTTTATTATTATCTCGGAACTTATCGGCAAACTGCGTGCCATGTAGGGACTTGCTTTGACAGGGAATCGCGAGTCGCACGTGCGGATAACGGTGGCAGCTAAGGGAGTCGACGACGGCAGCAGCAACGCCGGCGATGGCGTGATCGACTGGAACCACCAAAAACACCGCGAGCTTCCCGCGTTACACCCTGCGTATGCACGAAAGCCCAATGGCCAATTGACCCGGTCGATCGATATATTCTTCATGGCACCGGAAAGCACTGGCGCCTCGGAGACTATATCGATCAACCTCGGAGAATCGCCGAGTCCGTGACAAAATGCGAAGGATAAATGGCGGCCTTCCTACCATCTTGTTAGTAGTTACATGCGCGCGGGAATGTAAATTCGGAGAAAAAATTCATATGTTTTTGCGACCGCAAATTGTGTAATGCTAATGAAAGCCCTGGGCCGGGTGACCGGTGTCACTATCTGGTGCTAGCACCAGTATCTAGCACTACGTTTGTCGTCTAGGGTTATATTTGTCGTCTAGGGCTATATTTGTTGTCTAGGGCTATATTTGTTGTCTAGATTAGGTTCAATGTCTGGTGCTAGGTACAAACCTAGACGACTAGGTCAAGGCGCGTGCTTGTAGAGCTTGGCAAGTCTTACTGGCTCCAGGTCGAGAACTAGGTAACTAGAGTGACTAGTGGTACTAGTCCTGGTCCTCCTAGTAGCATTTCATCTTGCTGATGCAGACCATGCAACAGATTACAAATCCAGCACATATTACTACACTAACTCATATTATGTAATATCACATCCGACACGCCTGTCACACTGTCACTCCTGGAAAAACCCCGTACACAAAGTTACAGCGACAACCGAAAATGTACGGAATTCTAAAAAAATAAAAGTTATGTGTCACTGTTTGGCTCGTATTTGTCACCATTTGGCTGCACTGCAGAGTTAAGAATGCACCTGGTAGTTGAAAATGATTTTTTTTGATCCAAATCACAGCATTTCTGCTCCGGAGTTCTACGGGATATATTTTAATAGGTCTCTAGTATGTACATGAAAACTAGCGACTACCCGTGCTACGCATGGTCGGAATCCCTAATTGAAGTGTCTTGTTTGAATTGGCAACGCTTATGGCCGTTGGAGTTTTAAAATATTTGTGACATTTCGTGACAAAGACAGCCAACACATTCCTTTGTCCATTGCATGAGCACGATGCCTCAAAGTAACAAATACAGCATGGGAGCACATTATTATATGTATTATAAAATCTACAGATTTTTTTCGGAGAGATTTGATGCGGTTTCAGACCTACAGAGTCCACTTTCAACAGAAATTGGTGACTCCTGTTCTCGGTAAGCATCGCGCAATGTATTCCTAGGATACCACACCTTAGCCAATTTTCATGTACATACTAGAGACCTATTAAAATATATCCCGTAGAACTCCGGAGCAGAAATGCTGTTATTTGGATCAAAACAAATCATTTTCAACTACTAGGTGCATTCTTATTTGTGGTGCAGCCAGATGGTGACAAATACGAGCCAAACAGTGACACATAACTTTTATTTTTTTAGAATTCCGTACATTTTCGGTTGTCGCTGTAACGAGAAGCGTCTCGATCCGATAAGGGAGATTCAAACTCAGTCGGCAGACACCCCGGCAAGAAAATCGAGTGTAGGTAAATCGAGGCTACATGTGGTTGCCGAACAGGCTCTAATAAAATGCATATGGATATCCTATGTGTCAAAGTAGTCAAATGGCAAAGTTATTTCAACGTTCAAAAATTCAATGTTTAACGTTCAACAACCGTTCAGCTTGGTCCAGCTCCAGGCTTCCAGCAGCTGACGAGCTGACCGGTGACCACTTAATTACAGTAACTTACATAAGAAGGTACATCCCCCATGTAAATACCGCCTAGACGCGACAAAAACTTCTTGTCTTGCCCCTACCAAGAGCTCGCCAGGATGTCCCCTACCCTCGCAGTCAAGGGAAAGGAGTCGGGCACTGCGCGCATCCTTGGATCTGGCACCTCCGGTACGTGTTACGTTACAAGCCTTACAGCTTACACAGTTACACCGTCAAACGTGGCACGCGTGCTGACCATCAGTTGTCCTCGGGCAAGCCTAGGTGTCGCTGAGCTACTTATCTTCCACCCGGTAGATACGATTGCTAAACGCCTTATGAGTAACAAACTAAAGGTATCGACATTTTTTACTCTTTTATACAAATGCCCATGACTCGAGCCCGTAGGTCTCGTTCCCGACGCTCTCACCAATTATCTTCCGCGAATATTCCACAGCTCCCTTGGGGCGTAAGCTACTCTCGCTTTTCCCGGGACTCGGCTATGCTGCTGGCTACAAAGTCTCACAACGAGTCTACAAGTTTGGCGGCCAACCGTGGATCAATGACGTGCTTGTGCGGAACTACAAGACAGGCTTCACAAACTTGTTCGGAGAACGGAAGGGGAAGATGGTGATGCAGGCGACAGCAGGCAGCTTGACGGGTATTGGCGAGGTGGTTCTTCTCCCACTTGACGCGCTCAAGATCAAGCGGCAAGTCAACCCTGACGCGTTCCGTGGCCGCGGCGTTATCCAAATCTTCCTGGAGGAGGGAACAACGCTGTACCGGGGCTGGGGATGGACGGTCGCTCGCAACGCTCCAGGCTCCTTTGCGGTAGGTTGTTTCCCCCTAACTTACTTACTTTCTCTCCTCGTTGACGAGTCGAGATGGAACAGCTATTCGGTGCCAGCGCGGTTACGAAGGAATATATTCTTGGCGTATCGGACTATAGCAAGGCGACGTGGATGCAGAACTTTATCGCCTCTGTAGCAGGCGCAGTTTCGTCTATCACTGTCGCAGCCCCCTTGATACGATCAAAACGCGCATCCAGAATGCCGATTTTGAGCAAAAGACACGCGGAGTGACAATCGTGCGCGACTTGTTGCGTGACGAAGGTGCTACGGCACTATTCAAGGGACTCACGCCGAAAGTATGTCAAAGTTATTGATCATGTTCGCTGCATGTTTTTGGGAGCTGACTCGGTCGTCAAGATTTTAGTCGTAGGGCCAAAGCTTGTGTTCAGTTATACCATCGCTCAGTCTCTGATTCCTTGGTTTGCAAAATACATTTGAGTCTCCTTCGAAGACTCGACCTCGCATGAACCTGTAACGATCCCCACTCCGTTCACCTCACCCTGTGTTTTCGACGCAATTGTATGGAACGACCTATCACATGGCATAGATTACTAATGAATTTATTTCGTATGTTTGCATGCGTGAAATATGGGCAGTCAGCAACTTACTCATTGACAAAACTGACGGAGTTCAATGCTTTATTAACCGTTACACGTCGGGCCCTTTATATACGTACATGTCCAGCCAGATATAATCGTAGATTCCTATCGTAGTCGGCGATACCCTGCCACATCAACTGAGCCTGGACCTGTGTAGCACCTGGCCCATCTGTTGGACCCACGCAAAGGACAAATTCCACTTTAGTGATCGATTACTCTTACTTACCGTTGTCCCAAACACTGACCGGGGCATGAGATCAGGATCGCCTGAGACATTCCGTGCGGATAACGGGCCGGAAACCCGGGGTGTGTAGAGTTGCTTGCCTCAGCGCTCATCAGTTGCAGTTGACCTTCTCACCTCCTCTACTGTCCCTCTCGCTTCACCACGACCCATGTCCCAGGCGAAACTGTTCGCATATTCCCTAATTTCTTCCCTTTTTATCAGGCTCATGTCATCCAACAGAACACTTCGCCCTCCGCCAAACATCGATTTTGTCCAGGGTCAGTTTCTGTCTTTCATCCCCTCCACACCCATCTCCTATGTCCCCGCTATAGGATATCCCGGTATTCCTCCAGGCGCACCTGACCGGCCTCAGGCTGCTGTTAAAGGGGTCAGTTCTGCATCGCGTCGTTTCGCACCCCTCTGAGTCGAAGACTTCTGATCAGGCAATCGAGGTTCGCTTGGGTCCTCAAGGCGTTAAGGCTAAGTATGTCCGCGTGGAACTTCGAAAGATCGAGACCATTCCAGGAGCTCCTCCAAACTCGTACTATGACTTTGTTGGTCAAAGCCCTGTCAATCTTTGGCGGTCGAGCGAGGAGTACAGCATGCTCCATAGCGTGCGTCGCATAATGGCCACTCTTTTCTCTCCCTATCTTACTTGCTCTCACTCATCAGCAAGACATTCCTTTCTACATTCGGATACCCGAGTCCATTCCCCCAACTCTCGCGCTTGAAAACGGTGGTGCGTTCCATCTCACGATCCTTCTTGCATCCCCTGATCTCTGGCGCTTTCAAGCTGGTATCAAGTACGAGCTCGTGGGTCAAGTATGCATCCGAAGCAAGTCGTACGTATCCCCCTTGATGTCGATAGCACGCATCGGTACCTATACTTTTCCGGATACAGTGGATTCTTCCGGCGCAACAAGCCAATCATTCTCTCTTCCTCTACCCCAATCGTTCTCGACAAGCACGAACTTCATTCCACTTGGCCAGTCTTTCAGCAACATGAAGCACGCCATCTCACACAAGATGCCGTAATGCTCACTGTTGACCGATCACAAAACTGTTATGGACCAGGCGATCGCGTCTTGGTGCATGCGACAATCCGCTCTGACAGTACACATGCCACCATTTTACGTGGTTTCGAGTTTACGCTCAAGGAAACAACCATTTTCCGTGCTGGTCCACATGTCAGTGGCAGAAGCGGCGGGCCCCAGATTAAAATCAACATCATTGGTGAGCAGAAAGTTCTTGTCAACATGACAATGCACAGCGGTCAGGTGCACCGCTCGGAGCTCGCCGTCGCGGTCCCTCAAACTCACACTACGACGACCGTCAATTCTGCACGTCATATTGATATTACCTATGTTCTCGTTGTCAAAGCATTGATGGGTTCCGGGAAACCCTTGATTATGGAGCTTCCAGTTATTGTATCAAACTGGCCTCGGTGAGCCCACGCGAATCCTTCTGTATTCTCGAGCTTACCATCGAGCGCTTAGATACGTTTCGACTGAAGCGGTCCGGTATGTGACCGTACAGACACCGTATCTGACATAAGCCTGAAACGATTTATATGTAGTCGCATAGGCATTGCGCCAAGTTTAAGTCTTCAACAGCCTGTGGTATCAATGAATCCCGGAGTAGCCGCGGGCGCACGTTCCCCTACGGCCCCAGGCACCGGCCAAGCGGCGACTGTCACTACTGCCAGCTACCCATTCACACCCGTACACGGTCGTGTAATCGAATCACGACTGACAAACTCTGTGCCCAATAGCGCCAGCGCACCCGCCCCCACAGATGAGATGGGTTTCATCACACGGCCAAGCTCAGAGGGTGACGAATCGCAGGCACAACCACATAGCGAACTCAATAGTACCTCAGCTAGGCGACGTTCTCGAACGGGTAGCGCCTTGCCCCAATCTAATCGCCTTACTGTCATCAATCCGACGGATAACGAAATTCCCGAAGATGGTCCACAAACTAATACTCCCGGTCTCACAGAGACATCTTCCCAGACTCAGGCCCCGCGACAGAGGGCATGGCCGACCGCAGAAGAAGAGAAGGCTAGGTTGTATCAAGAAGCAATAGCGAGAGTTGAGCGCGTGCAAGGAGGTCTGGATCGTGAAGAAAGTGTTCGAGTATGTCTCCATAATCCCAGAAAGCAGTCTAACTCATTTACTCGCGATACAGTCAACGAACGGATATCCCACCCAGGGTAGCCCACAATCGTCCATCCACTCAGGTACACCGCAAGTTGATTCTTCACGATGGGCCACCGCCGAAGAGGAGAAAATCCGCCTTTTCACACAAGCGCAAAATAACGCTCGGATTGTGCAGGGTTTAGCGCAAGATTTGAACGACAGTGGCCGAGCCGGGCACGCTCGTGTATCCTCACGTGACTCATCCCGCAGCTTCCAGCAAGGCATTGGTTCGCCTGTCTCCTCAGCTGGTGCTGCTTTGTATTCCCATGCAGTGGCCTCTGTCCACAAGTCCAGCTGGGGTACACCCGTTACCACACCCCCGCTCGCGGCGTCTCAAACATCGAAGTCCTCTCGTATTCCTACAGCGGCAGAAGAAAAGGAGATGCTAAGACGCTACCATGATGCAACGAGTGCGGTGCAAAGGCATCACGAGGCCAACTTCGGTTCATCGGATGGGGTCATGTCATCCACCTCATCTGGCTTGCCACATGACACCACTGCAGGGCCGTATTCTGGAGGTAACTTTGACTCATCCGGTCCAGCACCCGACGAGCTCCCACCGCCGTGGGTCCCGAGCCCGGAGTTCTCTCAGCTAGAAGGCATGTCAGAAAAAGAGAGGTATCGCATCGCCTTCGAGGCGCGCGAGCGTGCCGCTGCCGAACAGCAGTCCGCTTCGCCACCTCCGCCAGCAAGCCATACCACCAGCCCACCCGCGGATTATTACGCCGCAACTGGAACGTTCCCTCTGGACGTCAACGGCTCTGATCCGCCGGCTGCAGATAGTGGGCTTCCGCCCCCGTGGCAACCCGCATCACCAGCCACGCAATCTGGACTTCCGCCACATCTACGAGCACGGTCCCCTCCTTTGCCTCCTAGTCCCACACAAGCTGGTCAACAGCGCATGCTGACCGCAGCAGAAGAAAAGGCGTTGCTCAAGGCCAAGTATGAAGCAGAAGAGCAGACGGTGGCAACGTCGCCGCCTCCACCCATTACTCCGCGACGAAAAGACGAATACAATTCTCCTCCTAGAACGCCGTCAACAGCCGGTTTCTTGCCCTCCCCGATACGGAGCGAACCGCCCATTTCACGAGACCAGAGGCAGATCTCACCACCACGGTCACCTCCACCGTTGTTGCCCCGTCCTCCAGCATCGTACATCCGAGAAACGGCAGAAGAAGATGCACGGTTGCAGGACGAGCTGGCAAATGGCAAATTGTCCGGGATCGCTGTAGAAGTAAATGGGACAACGACCGAGGCGGTTACTCTTCCTGTGTCTGTGGCTGCTGCAGGGGCTAGCGTTGGCAATGATGAGGGCGACGAGGCATTTGGGTTGTCGCGTCGCCCCACATTGCCATTAACGAGTAGTTGGGGATCGATGGAGGCACGTGATACAGGTGCGGGCACCAATGTGAGCACAAACGGTATCGGGTCGTCCCCGCCGTCAACTCCACCTCCACGCCCGCCAAAGGTCCCTTTGGAGTACTGATTGACGGTGCCCTCCCTCCAAACAGGACACCGTCCTCTTTTGAGTATCTATCTATTTGGTCTTCGTGCCTGCGAGAACCGAGAACAACGCTCCTTATTTGACTAACGTTATTTACCTTTTCGTTCTCCTTTCCGCTCTTCTCGGTTCCCTCTTCCTTGTTTGTCGACTGGCTACCGCTCTTATGTACGCTCTTTCTTTCTTATTTGGTCCTCGTGTTTTCTTACTTACGAATGGAATATATGGCCCTTATCTCATACGTACCTACTCCCAACTCCTGCCCCATTCCCGCCGTATCTTCCATGCATCCCCTCCCCACCTTATCTCGTTTGCTCATCTAATTTCACTTTATCTACTTCACTAAACTGATATGCCGCGGCCTCCTCTACTCTCTTCTATCGTCTATCTTCTGGACGATACTGTCTGGAAGGTTAACAAAGGATGGCAACAACTAGGACGAGTGTTGTGTATTTCTTTATGCCCTTTGGTTGCCATAACTATGATGCATACACATCTAGGAGTGGGACAGAATATTGTGTCAATATGCCTGCAAAATGGTATGTACAGTACAACAACTTAAACTACTACCGTGGCCAAGTCAGCAAACTCTTAACTTTGATTTTGATGGCTGTTGTCTACATATCTGTACTGGGCCAGTCAGTGCTCCTAAAATCAGTAGGCGCTTTTCGATGACTTTCCGACTCGCGGCGTGTGAAGCAGTCTGAGAATGGAGGTCACATGATGGCCAATAAGGAGATTTAAAAGTGAACCAGTGACATGTGATATCAAATGGGTAGATATAATACTTCAGGATCGTTTTTGATCTGCTGGGAATTCTCCGACACAAGGTACCTATGGGCACTTGTTCTTTGTACGCATGCCTATTCCGATCTTTGTGCAGGTGGCCATTATGTGATGGGCTTCAAAGTTGATAGGGAAAAGGTTGCAAACATCGTTGGAACCAGGGATAAAACTGACCCTCTGAGCCTGATGGGGAGCTCTCATCATTTGGAACTGAAATTGGCGACGACAAGGATGAATTGAAGGAAAAGGACTTGGGAGGAGTTGATGAATCCATCAGAGAAGCCCTTCCCCATGTTCTTGTGGGACTAGACGTTTGGGAGCTTTGGGGATGATGTGAGTTTAGAAATTCGTTAGAAGGATGGGACTACGTTTACAAATAGCAAACGTGAAATACGCCCGATCAGGTCAATTAGCCCAATGTTTCCCTGTAGGACAAGACTTTCTCACTCCAACGTTGAAGTGATCGATTAATCGGTTCTATATAATTTGGCAGTCCCAAATTACAGCAGTTATAACCTCGCTTTTGTGGTAATTCGTCAAATGGATTCCTTTATACCCTCCGGGCAACATAACTATGATGCATACTGTGTCATTGCGCCACTTATTGTGATGGCGCATCGCTTGTACGTCTACATGTGTACAAAACGGTACAAGTACATACTGTACAACAACTTTAACTACTACACCAAACACAGCTTGGGGAAGGGAGTTACTTATCGGTGCCATAGTTGCATGATTCACATCGTTTTAGGGCGCAACCATTCGTCGCCATTCGCCGTAACTCTGTGTACCATCGGAGCTCAACACCGTTTTCTTCCCACCCCATGCATAGCTAGCCAGAACACGATAGTTCTCCCATAACACTCGACGCAAAGGTCGATGTTTGTGCAAGAGAAGGACGTAGACGTGGCAGCTAGGGAGAAAAGAAAATACACAAGCTCCTTCTACCAGTGATTATTCTCCCCTACTTTTTGTTCCGTTTCGCGCGCGGTGGATCACCAGCGGAGGCATCCGTTCTTGTCGCTGCAACAGCATGCGATGAAGGAATGGACTTGGGGGGCTCTCGCAATAGAGGTCCGAGCTCCGCGACGTCCGATGTCCTCTTGCGTCCGATTCCTGCAAGGGCCGATTGCACCGTAGACTCTTTGATCGAATCTGTCTCCATCCCCAAGGCCGAACCCGAACCAGAAACCCGTGGCACCGATGAGGTTCTATCGCCAACAACAGCGTCGACGTCGACGTCGGTGACTCCAACTTCACTATCCTGCGCGTCTGTAAATCCCGTAAAGAACGATTCAAAGTCAAAGTCGGCTGGTGTTTGTGGAGGCAACATCCCCCCCTCAGACAATGGAAGTGGCGGGTGTATGGAGGTGGCAGAGGGAGGGGTGGTCGTAGCGAGTGGTGCGGAATCAAAACCCATGTTTTCGATTAAGGCATTTATATTGGCCTGTAGCACGTCCACGTCTGCATCGACTTCACTCGCATCTTGATATGTGAGTGCGAGCCGCGCCTCATCTTCTGCTAGCTGGGTCGCGCTCGGGCTGACAGTGTCCTTATTACTGTCAAATGTGAGAACGTTATTTCCACCTCCGCCAGTGCTGTTGTCGTATAAGGCAAGTTGTGTGAGTTGGGGAAGGTCAAGCGCCGCGGGCGGCGTCCATGAACCGGATTGTGTAGGGCCGTCATGGGGGTTGAGATGGGCGCGGGCCCGTTGGTAGAATTGGAAGACAGGAGTTGCATGAGACGTTGCACTTGGGTAGGGGACTGCATCAGCTGTTGGAAGGCAGCTTGCATAAGTTGATCTTGTGTCGGTGGAGGTGATGGCGATGCGTTGTGGGAGGATTGTAGTCGATGCAGCTCGAGAGCAGAATGGTTGCTAGTTGAGGATAGGGCAGGCGTTGGTGTTGAGGTCGGGATTGAAGGCGTGCTCGTCCACGCAGGAGCCTGAAGCCTACCTGAAGCACGATCGTGGGAGGATGTCCCCGACAGTGGAGATGAAGTCGACGAATCAAATAAAGATGATGGTGTGACACTCGGGGACTTGACGGAAGAGGCGTCAATCTGGGCAAAAGGAACTGATAGTGGAGGGTAGGCTCAGGGTACGTAAGTGATACGAAGTAGAAAAACGACACGTACGCGGTGTCCCTGGTTGTTCGTCGGTAAGCATTGTCTCTGCGACGCTTTTGTTGTCATCATCCTCAACTTCAACGACTTCTACGCCTTTGGGCTTGTTATTCTCAGGGCCATTACCAATAAGTAGACGTTGACTACGACGGACAAGGGTGTTGATGTCCCATGACCGTCAACGTCCTTGCCGTCGTGACTAGTGGCACGCCCAAAGACACTGGCTAAGAATTTGAGGATCCTATTGATGGTATCCTGTTGGCTCTTGTACCTCTCGCGGGCGACCATAGCCTCCTGCCAGAGATGCTGATTGGAGGCCTTGAGTTCGTTAAGATCAACAGAGATAGCTTGCTGGTGGCGTTTGATAGCCGTGATGCCACTGACCAGGGAGTTGACGTCCAAGAGCTGGGCACCACCCTGAGTTGGTAAGGGAACATCACCATCGGCAAGATCGGTATTCTGCTGGCTACCACCCTTGCTATTCTTTCGAGTCACAAGACAGAGAAGATCGGGCTGTCCTTGGTGAAAATTAGGGTGCTCAAAGTTCCAAAACTCTGTTTCGGAATCGCTTTTCAAGACGCCTTGCTGGAGGTGGGGTATTTTGTGAAATCCGTACATGTTCAATTGCCGAACGAAAGAGGAGAAATTTCGATGCTTGAAAAATCGTGGAAGGACATCATTCGCAAAGCGCTCGTGTTCGAAGACTAGGGAAGAACGTCAGCTTGTGAAGGTTGAGAGAGAGGGGCGAGTTGAGACGGACCAAAAAACGAGTCTCCGGTATCTGACCACCTTATCAGTTCGTCAGTACTTGGAGCGTTTACCAACCTACGAGAGGGAGAAGATAAATCTGATGCTGGGAAGGAAATCGATCAAGACGAACTCGTATAATTTCTGGACGAATGGGGGACCATTTGGCGAGTCGTCTTGTTGAGGACAGAAGGCTTGTATGCTCTTGTGAGGGCCTGAGTTTCTTGTGAAGGGCCATTGTGTGGTGAAAGTGGGAGGGAAAAGAGGAGGCGGTGTTGGAGGCGGTGACGCAAGGGGTTACATACACACTAACTACGCCGCCTCGACCGACGCTTCACTCGCCGCCAGATTAACGTCCATAATGCAGAAAGCAGCCCAATGGGCGGTATCAACCACTTCACTCTCCATGTCCATCCTCCTTCAAGATACAACCGCCGGGCCAACTCATCCACTTGCACTTCGAGCTCTGCTTGCGTTCCCGAATTATCCAACACAATGTCAGCATACTCGAGCTTCTCTGCTATAGGAAGCTGCGCCCGTAGTCGCGATCGTGCATCCTCGCGCGTCGATCCATCCCGCCCATGAGACGCTGCAACTGTATTTCGGCAGAGCTGCTCGCGAAAGGTCATCCATCGGAGCCGTGTCATGTGAGACTCGAATGAAACGAACCAGTAAACGACAACCACCTTCCCAACCCATCGATAAATACTCGACTCTATGAGCAGCGGGACGTCCAATACGCAAACCCTCTCTCCGCGTAACCAATATTTGAGAACACCGAGGATCATTGCCCACCGCACGGCAGGGTGTACAATGGCATTGAGTTTTCGCCGCTGCTCCTCATCTCGAAACACGATGGCACCGAGCTTGGGCGATCGAGCGTTCCGTCCTCTTTCAGAATATCAGGGCCAAATGTGGATACGATTTTGTTAAGTGTCCGAGTGCCAGGACGGACGACATCTCGAGCGAGGACGTCGGCGTCGATGACTGGGATGTTACGTGCGGCTAGCTGCCTAGAAACCGTCGACTTTCCTGTGGCTATGCCACCTGTAAGACCTATGACTATTACATGGCTTGAGTTTAAACGATTGACTGTGCGGGGTCAGGCGTGCACATACCCAACATCCCTGGCTTAGGAGAACGCCCGGGCCGGGTCCGCTCCCTTTCCGCATGGCCACCCGCCGTACTTTCTCACGCTCCCTCTCAAACTATCATGTCGGTCGCCCTCCAACATGTCCCAACGCTTAACGGCCTCAACGGGGCGTCAACGGACTCGAAGAGGGCAAAATCACGCAATCAACTCAGACGTCAAAAGGCAAAGCTGAAGAAAGCTACTACACAGGTATGTCCCCCACTTTTACGTCCCGGCTCATTACCGACGCGATGCAAAGGCCCCGACACCAGATGTATCTGCCAAGAAGGAAGATGATATTCAACAAATTGAAAACGTCGAGTACGTGTCTGAGCAGTTGGATCTAAAGGGAGCTGCCTCCGAGGCTTTCTCCGACGTTTTTGCCCGATTTCAGTTCGAGTCCGAAGACAGCACAGTACGTATAGCCTATAAGTGCGGTACCTCTCTACCTGTCTTATTTTTTTTTCTCTTAGGTAAAATCCGAGGACCCACCTAAGGGCGAGGTCATTTACTCGGACGATGAAATGGCTGGCGAGACAGATTCCGAAGACGAGGCAGAGAAGAAGCCTTTGTCCAAGAAGAAGCAGCGCAAGCTCAATCGCCTTACGGTTGCAGAGCTCAAACAGCTCGTCGCAAAGCCTGAAGTCGTGGAATGGACGGACGTTTCCGCCGCGGATCCGCGACTTCTCCTCCATCTCAAGTGCTATCGCAATACCATTCCCATTCCTGCACATTGGAGCGCCAAGCGCGACTACCTGCAGGGGAAGCGTGGTATCGAGAAACCACCCTTCCAACTTCCTTCCTATATCGCCGACACGGGCATTGCGACGCAACGCGATGCCATCAAAGAAAAGGAAGCAAATATGTCGCTCAAGGCCAAGACCGCGAGCGTGTGCAGCCCAAGATGGGCAAAATCGACATCGACTATCAAAAGCTCCACGATGCGTTCTTCAAATTTCAGACAAAGCCGCCGTTAACGAGCTTTGGCGAGATGTACTACGAGGGCAAAGAATTCGAAACCTCCCTCAAAGAAAAACGGCCTGGCGATCTTTCCCCAGAGCTCGTCGAGGCTCTTTCTATTCCACCACTCGCCCCGCCGCCATGGCTCATTAGTATGCAGCGCTTTGGTCCCCCACCAAGCTATCCCACCCTTCGAATACCTGGACTTAATGCGCCCATTCCCGAAGGGTGTGTAATTATGGCCACTTCTTTAGAACATTTTCTCACGTATCTGACCGCTACAGCGCACAGTGGGGCTTTCATCCCGGTGGATGGGGGAAACCGCCACTGGACGAGTACAATCGTCCGTTATACGGCGATGTGTTTGGTGTCCTACCAAAGACAAACGACACAGCGGTGCGTGAACTTCGATCCCGGTATACATCTAATTTATTTTAATACTCTGGTAGATGGGAGAGCCTGTCGATAAGAACTTGTGGGGAGAACTTGAGCCCGAGGAAGGTGTGTTAGTCTGTTAGCCCTTATTGACTAAATGTCTGATGATATTGTAGATGAGGAAGAGGAGGAATCAGACGAGGAGGACGAGGAGGAAGAAGAAGATGCTGCCGATGCTGCCCCTGCTGATGGTCTTCAAACACCATCAGGTCTTGCAACTCCGTCGGGGATGGCATCCGTCGTTTCGACAGTCGCTGCGGGCCTCGAGACGCCCGATTTCCTCGAGCTACGGAAGACATCAACCGTGCCGGTGCGAGACGAAGGTGGGAACCGGCAATTATATTCTGTGCTCCCGGAGAAACAGACGGGTGTCCGCGGACTTATGGGCTCCGAGCGTGGGTACGACGTCGGCGGTGTGGTCGGTGCGTCCGTGCCAGTACTCGGGGAGGAGCGTGGAAACAAGGTAAACAAACGGACCCCTCATCATGCAAAAACCAAATATCTGATTCGACTTTCCTGTGCAGCGCAAAGCAGGCGGTGTGGACGTTTCGCTCGACGTGAGCGAGCTTGAGGGCTGTCCGAAGAAGAGTTGCGTAAGCGTTACGACGCGCAGGAGCGCGGGAGCGCGGGAGTGCCTGGCCAGGGTCCAGGGCGAGAAGATTTCTCGGACATGGTCGCGAAAGAGATGGCGAAAAAACGTCAGAAGATGGAGGCTGATCGTGACCGTGACCGCGGCAAGAGGGACAAGGGCGGGCGAGACTTCAAGTTTTAGGAGCATCGCGCACTGGTAGCACTTGTTTTGCCTCTTGCTCGTATAATGCTGTAGTGGCCATTGTGATTTACCTTCTCTCCCTCCATCTGCGGCTGAGCTTCGCCGCTTGTTGCAGGAGCGCAGCTATTGTTTGCCCCGCATATTTCTCCTCGTGGGGAGTGGGGACATGGATGATGGCCTGATGGTCCGGCCTCCGAGTTGGACAGGAACAGCGCTGACAAGAAAACGGGCTCTGAGCTCTGATGGGGGTCATGACCATGATGCTGTGTGTTCGGGTATTGTTTCCCACCGATGGCGATGGTGGCGTGTTTGCTTTTGAGATCACAGATATGGTACGGAATCCGACTGACTGACATTAATAATGCTCTTGCTTCTCTCCATCGTAGACGTTGCATCACTGGTATAAGCGTGTGCGCTTACAGAAGGTGGCCTAGTACATGTCCAATGAATTGTCTAGGTCTAACGGATTAGCGTGGGTGAGAGTATTTAGACAGGCACAAGAAACATTCTACCCAGGCTGTACTGAGTACTGCCCTGTTCAATGGCGTTAAATGTGATTGATACATATCGGGATGGCGATCTAGGCGTGGTGGACCAACCACTGTGCGGCAACACGTCTACGAGAAAACAGATCAAACCCTCAGTGCCGGGTAGGTCCATTGATTCGGAAACCAAATACTCCGAGACGTATTTACTGTATGCCCCTTTCTCAAGTAAGGAGCGAGGAGGTTATAGTGGGATTGTAGGGCGGCGCTTACCCTACCTGAAGGACACAAGAATCGAAAAAGACGATCATCGGGGGAAATAAAAGTTGGGAGCAGTAGTGGTAGTGTCAGCGTTTCCGCCCGCGTCAGAACGCATGTTGTTATCAACTCGTAGGGTGGCACTCTCGGATGAGCATGATCACGCACATATGACAAGAGGAAATGAATAAAGTGAACTCGAAGTATCGAGGCTCCCAATGCTGGTCATCAACTCTTAGTTGCACTGGGCCGGATAGAGTGAGCAAACAGGACTATCAGACACGATCAGGAATAGAGGGAGGCGAAGCTTCATATGTCGTTTTGCGCCTTCAACCTTGTTAATGGCCACCTTTTGACAAAGATGGGTAAGGACTCCGCTACGCCCAACATTGAGACGAAACGGAGTGGACAGCGAGATAGATGACCATGTCGAAGCAAAAGCAGGAAAAACTGGGGTAACGTGCCATGGTCACGAGGGTGCCAGTGAATCGAGCAGGACATCGTACAGAACACTATACACAGTCGTAATTGGATTGAGATATGAGGGTTGTAGTTGTTCGTACGACGAGAGGTCGACGGCAACGGTGACCAGGGTTAATTCATCCGCATGTCACTAGAGTCAAATAGTACACCACATACGTTAACTGTTGTGATGGATCACGGCACTCTGGCACAAAGATCGATCTGCAAAGATATGTAATCCTTGCGGTACTAATGGATGATAGGAGAAGATGGCTCTGTGCGACCCAGGCCAAGCGTGTAACAAATGACACGGCACAGGTTTCACGCCTGCTTGACGGACCCGTGACTACACGGAAATTTCATTGGAGCATGATGCACCAGGCAGGGGGTGCGTCTGTCACGAGTTGGACCGGAATCTACGCAGTAGGCAAGAAAGCAAACGGGCAAGCAAGGGCTACCGACGGCTGTCTCCGCCAAGGTAGCATGAAAACGTGCAACTAGGCTGCAACAAGTCAGGCAGGTGGAAGGCATGGTGCCCCTCAAACTCGCGCTCGTTCACTTTTGAAGCAAAATCAGAGGGGTATAGGCTCCGAACAAGTTTCGATCGGTGGTGGATGTAGGCGTGTTGCGTCTCGTGCTCGTGCGACGCATGATCCAGGCGCGGAGATTGAATTAATTCGGGATGAACCGAAAAGGGAGGAGGGCAAGAAAATGCAGACTAGACTAGTACTAGTAGTATCCCTTTGACCAGACAATCTAAATCTAAGCTCTCATTCTCGACGCACATCGTCGATACCTTGGATCCATTTTTGATATCAACCCATGTCCGCGTCAGTGTCTCGCATCTTTGTATCTATCTCCAAATCTTCTAATATTTGTCTGTTCCAGAGAAGAATCTCTCCATGATGTCCCCGACGTCGAAATCGAATCAAACTGGGATCAAGTCGTCGACAAGTAATTCATCGATCAACTCTTAGATGGTCTGGTCCACTAACCTGTTCTGTGCACGTAGCTTCGACAACATGGATCTTAGGCCGGAGCTCCTTCGTGGGTGTACGCTTACGGGTGGTGCTTCTTCTGTTTCCATCGCCTTTCCTTGACGGTACCGCAGTTTCGAGCGACCTTCCGCCATTCAACAGCGTGCCATCGTCCTGGTGAAGGTGGGGTCATGATGTCATCGCACAGGCCCAATCCGGCACAGGAAAGACCGCCGTTCTCCATTTCTATTCTCCAAAAGCTCGACTTCTCAATCAAGGGAACTCAAGCACTCATTCTTGCCCCAACTCGTGAGCTTGCGCAGCAGATACAAAAAGTCGTGATCGCGCTTGGCGACTACATGAACGTCGAATGTCACGCATGTGTCGGTGGCACTAATGTCCGCGAAGACATGTCTAAACTTCAGGAGGTGTCCACGTCGTTGTCGGTACCCCGGTCGCGTCTACGACATGATAAATCGTCGCGCCCTTCGCACGGACAACATCAAACAATTTTGTCTCGATGAAGCTGACGAGATGCTTTCGCGTGGCTTCAAAGACCAGATTTACGAGGTTTTCAGCTCCTTCCCCAAGACACCCAGGTCGTCCTCCTTTCCGCTACCATGCCTGCAGACGTACTTGAGGTGACCAAAAAGTTTATGCGCGACCCTATCCGTATCCTCGTCAAGCGTGAACTGACGCTCGAAGGTATTAAGCAATTTTACATTGCTGTTGAAAAGGAGGAGTGGAAACTTGACACACTCTTGATCTTTATGAGACCGTCACAATCACCCAAGCTGTCATCTTCTGCAACACACGGCGAAAAGTCGACTGGCTCACCGAGAAGATGCATGCCCGCGAATTCACTGTATCTGCCATGGTAGTTTTTTTTCTCGAAAATTTGCAGACACGGGGCTAATCAAACGTACACATACAGCATGGTGATATGGAGCAGAAGCAACGCGAAGTATTGATGAAGGAGTTCCGCTCCGGCTCTTCACGCGTGCTTATCACACCGATCTGTTGGCTCGCGTGTTCGACGTGCAACAGGTTTCTCTAGTAATCAACTACGATTTACCTACAAACCGAGAGATTACATTCATCGCATCGGGCGTGGCGGTCGCTTTGGTCGCAAAGGTGTGGCCATCAACTTTGTAACAACGGAGGATGTCAGGATGCTTCGGGATATTGAACGTTCGTCCTCGTTTGCGGCTAGAATGGGCTCATCTTGACTTCGATCTGTGTTTCAGAATTCTACAACACGCAAATGACGAAATGCCTCTCAATGTAGCGTGCGTTTTCATAACTCTCCGATGCATACTCGTAACTCGTGCTTATGCATTGATTTCACCTTGCAGTGATCTCATCTAGAACCACGCACCACCAGTACTTTTGATGACATCTTTCACGTTTTCGATCTCGACTTCCGCTTGCGCGATGTCACTTTTCCGCTCTTACTCCCCGTTTCTTCGTTTTATCTTCGATAAATGTCAAGTCGCAGTGCAATGAAGGCTTTGCATAGTCCGTTCTCAAGTGCTAGGCTCGACCATATTAATTATTTTTTTTTTGCTGTTCCTCATTGTAGCTATGACTTGGAACGATCAACGATCATCGTTGTGATATATTAGTCGTTGGGTTACAACAAGGTGGGAGCTAGATCGAGCTGTCTGGGGTGCATGTTTTGCCCCATCAAACCATGTATAGTACCTAGCATGAAATGAGCAAAGGGCATCAGATGAGAAGGAAGATGTCGAAGTCGAGAATGGCCCGAGTCGGGCCCGGCGGCCGTGCAGTGAGTGGGGCCGAGATATCGACTCCATTGATGGGAATGATGTTGACGGCATCATGAAAGCTGTCCCCGGCTGGGACCGCTTTTTTTTATCCGGCTACTGGTTCTGTACGTATACCCGGCCCTTTATGGCCAAGATTCAGAGTGGCTATCCAGCCCGGAAAACGGTCGCAACCGGTTGTGGCACAGCATGCATGAAAGCTTGTCAGTCGCCACCCAACAGCTGGAGGGAAGAGCAGCTGTTGATCCGCCGTATCTGTATGGTGACAAATCTGCTATGACTGCTGCAACACTCGACTTGCGATGTTCGTGATATTTCAGTCTCAGTTCTCGTTTCATTGCGGAGCGTCTTTTATCCAGCAGGCAGCAGGACAATGGGTGGCATTAGCCCTATCAACAGCTGCGCGCATTCTGCATAGCCTGGTTTGCTGCTTGCCTTGACCCTCCTGGACACGCCGTCTCGCCTCGCCTCGTCTCGCCAGTCTCGGATTGATCGCCCATCGCACTGGCAGCCCTTTATTCACTTGCTCTAGAAATGCGTGCTGTGCGAATTTCTTCTAGCTATCAACTTCCGTTATACATATACCGCCCCCCAAAACCCGTGCCTGACTTTCAATCATCATCTTTCCCTGTTCTTAGTATCCGCGCTACGCCCACCCTCCGGAGTCTTAATCAGCCCACCTGGCAGTGACTCTCAGGCTCCCCCCCGTAAATATTCTCTCAAAAAACAACCCTTCGCCCTACATCCTGTTGTTCCACCCAGTTGGCGCCGCGAAGATCCCCAAATTCAGACTCGAAGCTTTTATTGACACGAAAACAAGTTTGTGTCCATGACACTGTAGAGCGCCATTCACACCGTCCACATTATCCCTCAATGCCATATAATACACGCCCGTGAGTGCGCGCCTCGGCCCTTCTCCCCCTCCATATCCGCTCACGCCCCTCACTTCCGCCTTCTCCTTCCGCCTGCCCTTGCCCTTACCTCTTCCACCCCACCTGCGCCGACTTTCCTCTTGGAATGACCGCAACGCCGACTGCGTTCACCGTAAACCATCGGTCAATATCACAGAAACGCCCCCGTGCGCAAACGCTCGTCCTCGCGGTACCTAGTCGACCGTCTCTGCCCCTTCGGCGCCCATTACACTGCATCCATCACCATTATATTCCCACCCAGCACGTCGTCCAGTACAACAAGCCACAGCCACACCCATATTCACAGCCGCAAGTCTCCGGCCCTGGCAGCGCCCCCGGCTCCATCGCGCCGTCGCACTCGTCCTTGCCCTCGTCGGCCCCACACCACAATCATGATCACATCTCTGAGATCCTTCCGAGGCTATACATCTCAGATCTCCAAACGGCGGAGGACACCGCCTTGATCTCCTCGCTGGGAATCACGCACGTCTTATCCGCGATGCCGGGCCATGTAGCGCTCCACCAACAATTACCGCGCACGCGGTGCAAGTTCCCTTGCACGACGCACCTTTCGCGGAGCTGGCGGCACACCTGCCGCGCACGACGCGGTACATCGCGCGCGCGCTGCGCTCAAGTCCCGATGCACGCGTGCTCGTTCATTGTGCGATGGGTACTAGCCGCTCCGTCGCAGTTGTGTGTGGTTACCTCATCGCCGCCATGGTCTCCACCCGTCGCAGGCCCTCGAGTTCGTCAGGGCCCGGCGTGCCGCTGCCGCGCCGAATCGGGGGTTCATTGATCAGCTACATGAGTATCATCGTTCGCTCGCGTCGTCGATACGGCGGCCGTGCTTGCTTAATTCCGTCGTCTCGGCCCAGACAGTGTATAGCATATCCCCCACCCCATATCATTCATTTGCAAGCATGACAATTTTTTTAGATAATTTATTCCATTCCATACACGCACACTAACTGACGATGTATGTGCTCACCCTGGAAACCGTACTCTACGTTCGGAGGTAATGTGTTCGGGAGTAGTTATTACCATAATACCTATTGCTGGAGTTGGAGTGCCTTGTTTGTATTCAAATCAGGCGAGCGATCTCCGGGTTTCACGAGTACTGTATTGAACGCTTCGCCCTAATATTCCCTAATTTTTATATGCCACATAAAGCATCCCATGAAACACGCTCTAATCATATTAGATCACAGTATTACAATGAGTAACGTACAGGTTCAGTCAATACGATAACAACCGAGTTACAACACCCTACACCCCTCTCTCGCCTCAAACGGGATACGACCGATCACGAACCGCAACATGTCTGAGCGGCTTTCTTCTGGTCCAGGACGACCGCACCCGCGGGTTGGAAGACTTTACACCAGGGGACTGGCGCAATTATCGGAATGTCAGAGGAAAAAACGAGAAACAAAGGGACGGCAGACCCTATCATCTTCAAACACGCCACGACGGATCTTGGCGAGATGTCTCGAGCGGCCGCCTCGAACGCCGCGTCAACGTTGGCTCCGCTCTTCGCGCTCGCCTCGGCGAAGAGCAATCCTTCCTCCTGTGCCCATCGTTCCCCCTCCTCGGTCGGGACTTGTCGTCGCTCGAGAGAGAGGTCGCTCTTGTTGCCCACGAGAATGCATGTTAAGTGCGGGTCTGCGTGCGTGCGTACATCGGCGAGCCAGGTACGTGCGTGTTCAAAACCTATTGTTCGGAGAGTTGTCGGGTTGTTTTTTGACGGAAAAGGACAACGTACTGAGACGTGAAGTTACATCGTAGACGAGTAGGCAGCCTGCGGCACCGCGGTAGTATGAACGCGTGATGGAGCGGAAGGATTCGGTTCCGGCGGTGTCCCAGCCTGCAGGTGTGGGTTTGTGTGTGTGAGCAATACACAATCGGAGGACGAGGTTTTCTTTACGCACGACCAGGCGCGGGTGGAGACACAGGCGCCGAGAGTGGGATACGCAAAACCTCAAGAAAGAGAGAGAGAGAGAGCTGGTACGCACACTGGAGTTTCACAACTTTGTTGTCTTCCTCGGGAATAGTTATTAGCTTTGAGCCAAACTCGACGCCGAGCTTTTTATTAATGGGTTGTATAGACATGAGTACACGAGATCAGAAGTAGAAAGGATACGGACAGTAGGGTCTGGATTTGCGAGGAAGCGCTGGTCGGTTAGTCGGACGAGCAGGGATGATTTTCCCACTCCGGCATCGCCTGTCGGGCCCCAGTATGAGAAGAAAGGAGAAAGAGGAGAAGATAAGGTGTCACCGGTTATGATGAATTTGAGGACGTAATTCCAGCTAGGACCAGCCATATAAGTGAAAGGGTATATCAGGCTCAGGGCTCCTGGCTCGGTTGCCAGCAGCTGCCAGCGCGGCGTGGGAGTTTCTCTCAACACCACCCCCAACTCCTCTTTCCATCAACCAACCATTGTCGGCTGCCACCTGGCGACAATTCTTCACGTATCGTGCCTTTCTCAAATCCCTACTGCTGCATTGAGTCTTTGTATAAACTCAGGTATAACAAATACACCCAAATTGCCGCTCGTGCAGTTCGCCTGTCGCTCAAGGAGAACGAGCGGCTCGTCGCTGAAAAGCGAGGGCTCACTGCCTAAGATACCAACATTGGGAAGGCGGAAAAGGCGGCGAACAGGTAGAGGTTTCTCCCTCCCGTTACATCCTAACGTGTTTGGCTAACGCATGAGTCCGTCACGGAACAGGTGCATCTCTACCCGCCTCCTGAGAAGGCGTAGTGTTACTGGTGTGGGTTTCGCACCAAAACTCGCTGAGCCATGTTGATAGAATAGAAATGTTGTCGCGCGTTCGAGGGTACCGAGCAACATCATGATTTGTCTATTTGCTCTCTGCCCACCGGTCTGGCAAACTGAAGAAATGAGGGCCCTTGCGCCAGCCATAGGTGTGGTGACGGCCTTGGCCTTGTTGGCGCAGTGTTGCTTTGCATCATGACGGGCGTCCATGGACGTGCAAAGAGGGTGGCCCTGATATCTCCGTTATCTGGGCGTAAACGGAGCGGGCCTTTTTAGAGTGCCTGATGTAACGGGCAATGATAGTGCGGGCGAGAATTAAACAGGTGGATTTGAGGCCGGATCTCAGAATGACGTTGAGCCGCAATGTCAAGTAGTTCGGTCTACCCTGGTACTGAAAAGCCTTTGAGATGTGTAGATCCTACAGAAACGGAAGAAGGCAGAACCCAAACAGAAATGAGCGAGCGCCACCACGTGCAGTGTGTGAAGAGATTTGAGACGACATGCTCCACCTCCTCTTGATCCCTTCCTTTTCCCTCCAAACCATCATCACCCATCGCTCCCTCTTTACTCAACCTTCGCCTATCCATCTTGTGCGTTCTCATCTTTTGATGCCTATCCCATGCAGCTGCTTATTTCGTGCCATCCATCCGTGCAGCAAAAAAAAAGAAGAAATCTATTTTTAAAAAAGTTGTGAAAACATGGCTGGTGCCCGTGGATGTTCAATTGTGGAGGCTGTGCGTGGTGTTTCTGTGTTGTTGCCGTCGTCATGTCGCCGTCGCGTGCCCTGTGTACAGACGCATGTACCTACTCCCTCTTTTTTCTCCCTCCTTTTTTTGTCATCGTCTATCGTGCGGTGCTGACGGGACCGCGACTTTCTTTTTTTTTACTAAATTGCTATACATCGACCGGGCGCAATCAAAATTGTTATCGAAAATCCATATCGTGTGCATCGTAACCCGTCGTGCTCATGTCAATCACCAGTTGGACACCAGGCTGCAAACTGCCCAAGGCGGGTACTCCCACTTGGTAAAAAAAAACATCCTTTTTGCTCTGATCAGATGATCTCATCGCGTGAATCGCTCACTCGTCTCTCTCGTGCGCCCCCTTATTAGCTATAACTGTGAGTCCGCTTCCCTGGTAGCCCTGTCGGTATTGGGATCGTTGATCGTTTGTCGTGTACGCGGCGATGGTGCAGGCGGTATGGAAGGTCACGTATCGCGTGACTGCACGATGGAACAAAAGGCAAAATCTTGCTATCGCTGTGGGCGAGAGGGTCACATTGTGCGTTGTGTCCTCCGTCGCGTTTCACGGTTCTTTCTTGTGACCTCATTGCGACGCCCTCTCGGTGTTATTTGGGAATATTAGTCGCGTGATTGCCCCGAATTCAAAACGCCGTGGCTTTGAGAGGGTCAGGAGGTGGCGGTTCTGGCACGGAGTGCTATCGCTGCGGCAAGATCGGTCACATTGCGCGTGCGTGCCCTGAGGCACCCGGAGGAGGAGGTTCAGGAGGAGGCTACGGCGTGGAGGCGGTGGAGGCTACAGTAGTTTTGGGGCGGGGCAGTCAAAAAAACATGGTGCGCTCTCTTCCGTGTCGTGGTCTTGTCGCATAACCCGAGTGCTAATATCTTTTTTTCGTTTTTTTTCTTAAAGTTACACTTGCGGTGGAGTAGGCCATCTATCGCGTGATTGCGGGCAGGGTTCGAAGTGTTACAATTGCTCTGTGTTGTGAGTATTCTTTCCCCTTTTCGAGTTCGCCTTTGCAAGTACTAAACTTGGTCATTTTTGTCATCACAGGGTCACATCAGCCGCGATTGCCCGCAGCCTCAAAGGCGCGCTTGCTACACGTGCGGATCAGAAGGTGCGTGTCGTTTTGAAACGCAGTCATCCATGCTTTTGCTTATCTCTCCTGAGCAGCCATATCTCGCGTGATTGCCCCAACGCTGGTGGAGCAGCTGACGAGGCGGCGTGAGCATTGGTTAACCATCCAAAGGAAAATAATGACTGAAACAAAGTTGATTTCTTGACACCGAGTTCTACTTTTTGTCTTACTCTTTCATGCACTGCAAATAGTTTTGTACGAGCGACCAGTGAGCACGTGAGAAAGTAAATTGCCGGGTTTTCGCACGTTTTGCCCCGCTCGATTTACCGTCCATATTTCTTTCCCCAAAACACTCTCAAGACCTCACTTGAACTTTTTTTCTATGCGCCACTCTCACTCTGCATCGTGCGTCGTGCCTTGCGACAGCCGCGGCTCACCCACCTCACGCTGGCTCGTCAACATCACACGTAACAGCTGCCACCAGCGCGATCCATTGTCAAACGTAGAGGCTCCAATGGGCTACACTCAGTCCTTCCGAGCAGACGGCCGTCCACCAGCAACTGGAAGAACTTCAGCGGAAGGACTGGAAGACGCTTTCGCTCTCGGAGAAGAAGGCCGGTACGTCCTATACCTGTTTTCTTTGGGGTCATGTGCACGGTGTCTGATTGTCCTTTGTTCTAGCTTACTATGTTGCGTTTGGTCCGCATGGTCCTCGTGCGCCGGTTAACCCCCCCGGTACGACCGTCAAGATCCTCACTGGCGTTTCTGCCCTCATTGGCGCTGCGGGTCTGCTCTATGCCGGTTTCCGCGCTATTGGTACGTTGTCGTTTTTGCCAGTTCTACATAACGTCAAAGTTTCCTTCTCAACCCTCCCCGTCACAGCCCCACCGCCACCCAAGACGATCACCAAGGAGTGGGAAGAGGCCAGCAAACGAGCGCGCCAAGGAGCTCAAAATTAACCTATCTCAGGTCCGTAAACATCCTCACAGCTATTCGTTATTTCCTGATCCGTGACGGTCTTATTAGGTATCTCGTCTGAGGGCTACTCTGGCAAGGGTTTTGTTACACATAAATAATTCTCGAGATGCCGCGGAACCGTAGGGCTCTACTGCGGTGGTGGCGTCTCCGCCGTGTTTTATCCAGTGCTATCCGAGTTCTTTTCTACTCTGCAATATGCACCGCTACGCCCGTGCATCCACTTTTAGATTGAAAATAAATCAATATCTATCGACTTGCAGCAACGGCACGTCCATGATACAGGTGGATCATATTCTGACTGTTAACGTGGAAAGCAAGTATGGAATAAAAAGCCAGTGCGTATATGTGCAACAAAAACCTATGTATTCTTAGCGTCTGGCTGTTTGTTTGGTTCCTTCTCTGTATCTCCTTCTGCAGCCTTTTCTTTTTCTTTCCTTTGTCCTTCCCACTCCCGTCCTCCTCGAGCTCAGCGCGCCCAATGGTCGCCTTATTATCGACCAGCGCATGTAACGCGATAACAGCCCGCAAGAGGCTGCTGAGATATACGACAAGCAACGCGTCGTTTGTGCTGCTCGCAAAGCTACCGTGAGAGCGGGTCGGCCAAGTCCGGCAAACAGTTGAGCGCGTCCTGGAGGAAGTAGACGAATCTGGTGGTTTACGGGCATCATTCCATGTGAGACGTCGACGAGATATCGCTGGACGTCGGATAGACGGCAGAGAGACCGCGGAGAGAGGAGAGTTGCTCGGAGACGCGCGTAGCGAGCGTTGTCGTGGTCGAATCTTGATGTCGCGCAGGAGATGCTCGACGCCGATCTCTTCTGCTTCTTCGCGTCGATGGCCGACGGTGCATGGAGAATGTTTTGCGTGTTTCTGTGCCGTCCTGTAGAGAAGACCATTATTACGAGCATGAGGAACGCATATATATGTGGGTCGATGGTATTGGAGGGTGGTGTCGGCTCTAGATGATGCACGCACGCACATCTTTGATCTCTTCCACAGCAAAGTAGGCATCTGTCGAATGCCGACCGTTTGTGGTCTCACGTCGACTATGACCATCACGGGTTCGCGCATGTGTACCGCTTGAACAATTCGTTAATCTCCAAATCCGACGCTCGCAGTTTCGGCCCCGTGTGGTACCAACCGATCATGCGTCCCGTGCTGCACAACCGCAACGACGACGGGATCATCAGGGAAAGTACAGCAGATAAGCAAGCGGTACTCACCATTGACCTTTTTGAACATCTCGAACATACCCTCGACATAGTTGTGATCGAGGAACCACGTCTTGGCGTCCTTGTCGTCCTCCTCGAACGTATCCCGAACGAGTTGGCGACATTGATCGATTTGCCTTATCCTGGCCAAGCAGTACGCCTACGACACGTTTTGAAGAGCCCGCGTAACGCTGCGCGCATGATGGTCCGTAACGGAGAGCAAGACGAGCGGATGTACCACTAAATTGCAAGGGTCTTAAAGTCAGCAATTCCAGGCTTTATTAGAGAACGTTTTGCAACGCGCCACCGACGGTTGTTGCGGCAAGCGCTGTTAGCTTTGAACTGTAAACGACATTTTTTCTACAGAGGCTCCATGTACTCACCTGCTCTGTCGTTGTCGCGACCATGAGTGTATAAGACGAGGATAAAGACGAGGGTACACGCGTCGCTTGCACAGAGCACACTTTGTAAGCATGTCCATTTTTGTCCAATATAAAGAGTTCCATCCTGCAACAATAACACCAGTACCCAAATGCAGGGCACCTCGCCGCTTGATAATAACGAGACTTACAGTATGTGTGTACTGGGAGTGAGCAATGACCGCGCGACAAGAGTGTACGAGTGTCACAGTATGGCCAGTATATTAGATCATTATTATTACACTTACACAGTATATTTCTGGCAGAAGAAGGGATGGCTGATTAAGGGTAGAATGGAATGCTACAAGACGAATGCTAGGTGAAGATGACCCAGCGACGATGCCCGCAACTTTACTCGGTCTCTGTGGATCTGGTCCCCCTCAATGCACCAGGTTCTCACCTCAAGACTCCCAGGCCACTCTTCAACTTCAAGATGGCCGGCCCACCCTCAGACTTGCAAGTGCCCGGCACTTCAAGTCGTTCGAGTTGCGCTCGTACAGCACCTCTCGTGGCGGTTGATCACGCCCACGCTTGTGCACGGTTGCCTATCCTCGCGGGGGCCACTTGGCCTTGAGTGGCTTCTACGTGCGCGGGTTTGGCGCCTCGACATTACCCATTCCGACTGCTA
>JAGKRU010000151.1:0-55377 GCA_022884055.1 Russula griseocarnosa | reverse complement strand
GGTTCGCATCTCCATTAGTCCAGTAGGGATGTATTTATATGGCTTCAACTTGGATTGGGAAGCTCCAAGTTGAGTCTCCTGTCTATCAGAATACAGGCTAGTGACCACAAACCACCCTTTCTTCTTCGCTCGAGCTCTACTTCACAAGGGGACCTCTGGTATAATGTACAGAGGCTACATACCCTTACTCAGACGCATCTAAGGGCTTAGCCCTTAGCTCTTCTACTTCAAGTACTATCTAAAGTCTATCGAGCGGCAGTCACAGTAGCGGCGGTGACACTAGACTCAAACTTTCTTACAAACGACAAAGCTACGGTGGCTGATCCGTACGACGAACTCGAGGAGTTCTACCTCAAGGAGGAAGAGTTAATCAGATATCGACCAAACTCAAGGATCATATTGATGATCGAACGATACAACCAAGGACAATAAGACAGGAAAAACGTACCTGGTCTTCTGCGACAGCGACAAGCTAAAGTTCAAGTGCTGCTATACCGGTGGCCCTATCAGTAACAAGTGGTACAAGATCCACATCACCCCAGACAACAGAAAACTTCCTACTAGGAGAGGAATTCAACGACGCCCACAACTTGACACCACCATCGAAACAGCAGACGCGCCAAAGCCAGACTCCCCACCAGCCTACCAAAGAGACGTCTTAGACGAAGACGACAGGGCGCCCAGTCCATCAGGAAACCCCCAAGAGCCAGGGGAGGAACCATCAGACGACGAAAGAGATCCGATTGATACCGCAATCAGGAATAGCCCAGTACAAATCGAAAGATCCCCGAGCAACCCGCAGCAGAGGAACTTCTTCCTAGCGGCGCCAAACACGACAAGCAACCCACCACTCCAGCAGCGAAGTTCCCTCGCAATGACTACAACAACAACCACTCAGGCTACCACAGGAACCTCCTCAAACCCAACGACTCAGCCTGGACTCCTGCCACAGCCCAGTCCCTTCACACCGCCTTCCACCAAGCTTTAAACGACTTCCTCCCTCTAACCCAGGAGGAGGAGGAGGTGGAGGGGGAGGAGGTGGAAGGAGGTGGAGGAGGAGGAGGGGGCGCAGGACCTGCCAATGCACTGGTACAATACCTGCTGCAGCCGATGTACGAACTATGGAAGCCGACCGGACCCTTCGATGGAGATAGAACGAAAGCAGACGCATTTATTGAAGACGTAAAAATGTACTTTCCGGCTCAACAGCGACGTCGCCGGACACAACTCACCAATGAAGAAGATAGCGTTTACCCTCACACACATAAAGGACCCCAGTCGCAGGATGGGTACGCGATGCTGGGGGATTCCTGGACGGCTAGATCCAGCAGTGGACAACGTCCCAGCCCTCTGGGAACAATTCCTGGACGAATTTGAAGCTCAATTCCAGGACACAGCCAAAGAAGAATGGGCACGAATGGAGCTACAAACCCACGCTATGAAAGGGGATCAGATCGATGAATATGTCAGCAAATTCGAGAGTTAGCCCAATTGGCCAATTACACCACCGGAAACCCCGAAACAATCGACAATTCCTTGCGGGGTAACACCTGAAACGCTCAGAGACGTGAAAAGAGCGCCAACGGTAGAAACCTACCCAGCCATCAAGGAGAGAGCTATCCAAAGCGTCCAAGCGCAGAATGAAGTAAAACAAATTCTGGCCCAACAACAAGCGCTAAAAGGGACAAGAACACATGTCCCCTCAGTCTACAAGGACAAGGGAGGTTCCAACAGAGGCACCACCTCGACCGTTCTACGATCATAATGCCCCCAGCAAAATTATAGACCGCCTCCACGACCTGCGTACAATTCATCAACGCACCAAGGTGATGAACAACCAACCAGTTCCTATGGACCTAGGAAGAAACCGAGCACCCCAAGACGGGGCTGGGGCGCATCAACCGGCAGGACTACCTTCTACCCCTCGTAACGGGGCTTGCTTCCAGTGTGGACAACAGGGTCACTTCGCCAGGGAATGCACAAATCGCCCGGCTCAAAAGGATAAGAGAAGAATCAACCTCATAGACTTCGAACCAGAGGACCCATATGGCAACAACTACAAGAACAGAGGTCGACGCGTAGCCCACATAAAAAGTCAGATGGACGCCATGACCTTCGATGACAGGAAACAGCTCATCCAAGAACTAGGACAAGGACCCAACCAGATTTTTAAATAGTCTAATTAGTCGGCTTAATTAGATGAACGCTTAAAGATGATGTATATATCTCAGCACGAAAATCAATGACAGTCCGCTGCTATACTCAGACAAAGCAAAAAAGGGCCGAAATCGTTGCCTTAATCGACTCAGGGGCAACCGAAAAACTTCCTCAACCTCTCCCTCGCAAGTGGCTATGACTCCCATCAAACAGCTGGACGAACCAAGGACGCTCTACAACGTGGACAATACAGAAACAAGGCAGGGAAACTGCAATACTACACAGACCTACAAGTTACTACGGGAACCAAGCGCACCAATCTCCGATTCTTCCTCACCGATCTAGGCAAAAATCAGGCAATACTAGGGTACTCATGGTTCGCAGCAGTAAACCCAACATCGACTGGGCAAGGGATGGATCGACCACACTCAATTACCATCATCCTCGCGCTCCGGACACGGACAAAGCTCGATTCATCCCCCGACAACAGAATGTGCCCGACAGCGGAACAACTAGAATACGGACGATACTACATCGGATCAGTAACCATCCACCCAAGCCCAACAACAATGGAGAAACCAAAGGAACCATACCACCGGCTTTCGCCAGACACAAGAAGGTGTTCGACGAAGAGCAATCACAACGCCTACCACGACATACCATTTGGGATCATGCCATAGAACTACTCCCCAACGCCCAGCAACTTTACCTGCCCGCCTACTGCCCTCAACCGCGCAGAACAGGAGGAAATGCACCGCTTTGTTGAAGAACACTACGACGGGGAACCATTCGAGAATCTTGGAGTCCCTATGCCGCTAACTTCTTCTTTGTCAAAAAGAAGGACGGCAAATTACGCCCCGTCCAAGACTATCGCCCCATCAACAAATGGACTAAAAGAACCGCAACGTATCACCCTCATTCCCCAGACCATCGATCGACTCAGTGGCTGCACTCTATTCACCAAGTTCGACGTCGATGGGGCTATAACAATATCAGAATCAAACCTGGTGATGAATGGAAGGCCGCATTCCTCACACCAGAAGGACTCTTTGAGCCAACCGTCATGTTCTTTGGCCTCACAAATTCCCCAGCCACCTTTCAAATGATGATGAACACCATCTTCCACACGGAGGTAGCACAAGGATGGTTGTCGGTCTACATGGATGACATCGCAATCCACACGAAGCCCCTCAAAGGAGAAACTAGCGAACAACATGAGTTGCGACACGAACGACTTACCCACCATGTTCTCGACGTCTTGGAGCGACATGACCTCTACCTTAAACCCGAGAAATGCACCTTTGCCCAACCCGAGATCGAATACCTTGGCGTCATCGTTGGCAACAACTCCCTCCGAATGGACCCTCGAAACTCGACAGCGTTGCCACATGGCCAGTCCACGCAAACCCACCGATATCCGAAATTCCTCGGATTCACTGGTTACTACCAATACTTCGTCAAGGACTACTCTAAGATCGCCCGACACTCCTCAACCTTACAAAGAAAACCACAACTGGCACTGGGGCCCCGCACAAGATCATGCGTTCTCCCGCCTCAAAACGCTCATGTGCTCCCAACCAGTCCTCACTCAGCCCGACTTCGAGAAACGATTTTACCTTCAAACTGATGCATCCGCGTACGGCGTGGGCGCCGTACTCTCGCAAGCAGCAGAACCCAGAGCACCCCTCATAACCAAAACTGGCGCTACCCGGAATTTCAAACCCAAGCTACACCCTATAGCGTACTACTCGGCGACCTTCACCCCACCGAACGAAACTACGACATATATGAGCGAGAACTTCTTGCTAGCACATTGGCGACCCTATCTGGGATGGACAAAGGAACCGTTCACCATACTGACGGACCATGCAAACCTCCAATACTGGAAATCCCCGAAGAACCTGAACCGACGAACAGCCCGATGGCACGCTGACTTACAGGAGTATGACTTCAATATCGAATACGTACCAGGGAAGACCAACACCTCCGCTGATGCCCTGTCATGACCAAATGACGCTGATGAAGGAAAGAATGACAACCAAGCAGTGACAATGCTCCCATCAGACAAATTCATCAACCACACCGCATTGGACGAACAAAACCACCGAGTGCTGATGAACCTAGTGCACGATCACCCCACCACCGGACACCCCGGTAGAGATGAAACCATCCAGAAGGCCAAACAACACACCACATGGCCGGGAATGAATCAATGGATTGCCAATTACATCAAGGGCTGTGCTACCTGTCAGCAGAACAAGATTCTAACCCATCGGAAGAAAACTTCAGCGTTCCGAATCCCGATGGAAGATGGAACACTCCCCTTTCAGCATATAGCCATGGACCTCATTACGGGTCTACCCAAGCACAAGGGAAAAGATGCGATACTAACCGTTGTCGACCATGGATGTAGCAGGGCGGCGGTCTTCATCCCTGCACCACTACGATCACAGGACGGGCATCGCTCAGCTATATCTGGAACACGTCTACAGATGGTTTGGACTACCACGAAAGGTCATCAGCGATCGGGATCCAGATTCACCTCCCACTTCGCAAAAGGAATCAATGAACAACTCGGCATCCAGCAGAACCTTTCCACAGCATTCCACCCCAGACAGATGGCCTATCTGAACGAAAGAACCAATGGGTCGAACAATATCTCCGCCTGGTTACCTCCGCATCCCCAGAAGATTGGACTCACTGGATACCTGTAGCTACAGCTGTGCACAACAACCGACGAAACGAGACCACGGGGCTATCCCGAATCAAATACTACTGGGCTATGAAATCAATGTCTCCCTCCGACGGTGCAATCATCAAAGAACCATGAGGCGCAATGGCGCATCACCATCATGAAAGAGAAGCGGGAGATGGCCATTGATGCCATCAACAAAGTAGCAAAACGGGGGCAACTGATCGCATCACAATACCGGGTCGATGATCAAGTGTGGCTTGATGCAACTAACCTATTGATCCGCCACCAGAAAACCAAGCTGGCTCCCAAACGATATGGGCCATTTTGGATCACCAGGGAAATTAGTCCAGTGGCGTATCAATTGGAACTACCTATCTCATGGCGGATCCACAACGTGTTCCACGCCTCATTACTCTTCCCCTACACCGAAAACGCCGAGCATGGACCAAACTTTACCCGACCACCTCCGGAACTGATCGAGGGGCAACAGGAATACATAGTGGAACGAATCATCAATCATAGGTGGCGAAAGTGCCCGAAGCGACTGGAATATCTCATCAAATGGGAGGATGGCCGGAATCTGACAACACCTGGGAACCCGAGGCCAATGTGCACGCCCCTGCCCTAATAAAGAAGTACCACCGCCACACCCCTTTGGAACAGATAAAAGCGATTGACGAAACACCCTTTAATCAATGGAATCCGCCATCCTTACAGTCCCAGTCAAGGCCCTGGTCAACGCATCACCAGGACTTCGGCGTATCTTCGCAGAAAGGAACTTCTACCCTGAGCCAGACGAGCCTGCCCGTCTTGCCCTCTTCCGTTGCCAACATAACCTCCCCGTCGACCACGCCCTCCTTACCCGCTACTGGTGTTTCCTCGACTATTGCCCTTGGCACCACCTCTACTAGCTTATGGCAAATGAACGAATCAGCCGACTCATCGACGAAATACTGGAGGAAGGAGGAGGAGGAGAAACTAATGAACGAATTAGCTACTACGACGCTGGAGAGGGCCCGACATTACCGGGCCCAGGGGTACCACCACGATCCCCAACGCCTGCCCTTACAATCCAGAACCCGGAGATCGAAGTGGCATACATACCACGCACTCCCACGCCAACCCCACCATCCTCCGCCACCTCCCTCAGCAACGCCCGCACCGGCCACCTATCAATCCCCGAACGAGAGTCACCACGCCCAATCTCTCCAGGGACAGCTAATGTCACCCTCCAACTCAATCCCGACACCCTACCGCCATCAGCATCGCCAGGGGACTCGTGGCCACTATACAGGAGCGATCACGGGTCGAGGCACGGTTCCAGGCCATCCAACAAGAACGACTTGAGCGACTTGAGTACCTCGAAGCCCGCCTCCCTGAGTACTTGGCAACTCTCCCCCGACCCAAACCCCCTCCAGGCTTCGTCCGCAACGATGGACGGAGGGCCCCATCCTTCCTCATCATTGATAGAGGGGAAACCACAGTCGCCTGGTGGGTGCGGCAGCTCGCTGACGGACGTGTCGAAGGCCTCCCCGGAACAATGGACCAGACGATGAGCCAACAGTGGGAGAGTTGTACGCCAAACCGACGATGATGACGAAGAGCCCTACCGACCCCTCGCCCCTGGCTCCTCCGTCTCCTCACCAGACCCCTTACCTCTACGCCCCGCTTGTGCAGCGCGTGCAAGACACCGGTAATTGGGGACTCATGGCAGAGGTCCTTCGATTCCAGCGTTGCCACCACCTCCAGCTCGACTTGGCTCTGCGAATCGATGCCCTGCGTACAGAAGCGCGCAGTACCAGTGAGGACCTTGCGGCTGCAAGAGGACGTCTTGAACTCGCAAGACTTGGCCGCGTCGCACAACCCCTCCTCTCCCTTGCTGGTCCCAATGCACCCGAGTTCCCGAGGCGTACAGTGGTCAGCCAATATCCAACCCCATTCCGGCTCCCCATGATGATGTCTTCATGCCAGACGCCCTCGACGACGACCAATGGATGACACTTTGGGGCACGTGGTAAGTTGAAGGGTCAACTTGTCTGGGAAGGGATGTGGTGTAACCGGCTCTCTGGGGTAAGGCTAGCTTGTACGCCTTACGGACAGGGGTAAGTTCCATTCAGGATCCAGACTTCAGGGTTTGTTCTCATTTCGGTGTCTTGTGTCGTGTGATTCCCTTGATCGTCGGCTTGTGAACCTAAATGCATAGGATTGATAGCAGTGCGGGCTGCTTCTGGATTTCTCGGTGTTTGAGCTATTGATACGAATTGTCCGGGGTTTGTAATTGTATCCATCGGCTTGTTATCGTTCCGTCGGGCATTCTTGGGACAGTCGGGAAGTACAGTTGAATTAGTTACTTACCCCATACTGGTTTCTCCGTCTACGGGTTCGCGTCTCCATTAGTCCAGTCAGGGATGTATTTATACGGCTTCAACTTGGATTGGGAAGCTCCAAGTTGAGTCTCCTGTCTATCAGAATACGAGGCTAGTGACCACAAACCACCCTTCTCTTCTTCGCTCGAGCTCTACTTCACAAGGGGAACCTCTGGTATAACGTACAGAGGCTACGTACCCTTACTCAGACACATCTAAGGGGCTTAGCCCTTAGCTCTTCTACTTCAAGTACTATCTAAAGTCTATCGAGCGGCGGTCGCTAGTAGCAGCGGTGACAAACGGAATGGGGAATCTTCAAAAAGGGGAAAGGTTAGATCGCTCATGTCAAATTGCAAACCGCATGTGTGATGAGTCGGCTAACCAACCATAGATATGCCAACATGGATTTCGTCGTTTTCCATTCTTTGATGGGCTCCAAGAACAAACTCTTACTCTTCTCATATGACATTGCATGCCAGTGGTCCCAAAATCTCTCACAGTGCCTGGTTCAACTTCCCGATTCAATGTGGCTGTCAGACAAGCAGTTTCATCTACTTCGGTTTGCCATTCCCAAGTTTCATATCTCAGCACATGGGCTTGATTGCCAAAGCAATTTCTCATTCAACTACCAACCTTACATGGCGCGTATGGATGGCGAGGACCCGGAACGCTGGTGGGCTCACATTAATCCTATGAGCATGAGCACGAGGGAGATGGGCCCTGGGGCACGGCTCGACACATTGGACGATCATGCCGGCGCTTGGAACTGGCAGAAAATCACGGCATTTGGTGCATTTTTCAGACTAGCGTTGACAGTTTGCAGCGCTACTCACACTACTTTAAGGTACCAGTCTCTCGGAACTGCTCAAGGAGGCCACGGCGATGTCGCAAAAGCAGCGGAAAAAACACGAGGAATTCACTGCCACCTTTTCAAGCGACATCATATGGAAATGGCAGAAGATGGTCACGAACTGGAATACGAACAAAAAAGCACCGAATCTGTATATTGAACCTGATGCTGGTAAGTTGTTTTTGCATATCATTTACTACTACATTGCTCATTTCTAGGTACATCAACTGCGAGTCTCCATCTTGAGATTGCCAATGAGGCGGCTTTAACTGAAACAGGGGCAGACCTGCCCCATGACATGACGCCCGCGCAGCTAATCCAAAATGGTTTAAATCTGGAGGAACAACAGTAACTTAGGTCATGACATGTGGTTTTACTGGTCTGACAGTTCACTAGACAGGTCCTCGTGCAACAAGCATCCACGGCGCACACTCCCAATGAACGCGCCGAGCTAGAGGAATGACGCAATTTCCTCCATCGTCGCCTGAAGAGTTGGATGGAAGCGCGGAACCTGTACCTGCCACCAATATCCGAGGATCATGCAACAGCATCATTCACCGAGTCTCCCCATGCGACGTTAGCAAGTCACTTGCCTGAAAGTATGCCATTAGGGCTCCCATCAACACTACCTGCTTCTCTGCAAGAGTCCTTCCCATTCAAACTCGCCCAAATTGAACTCCGCTTTTGTCTTGCCCAGGCTGAAGACGCTTTGTCCGAATTGCACTGCCTCCTCCGTATCACGATGGGTCTGAGGGATTACAAATCAAAGCAAATTGGGCCAAGCCAGTGTGCAGGAACGCGTGCACGTAACTTGATTGATCGTTTCAAGGACAAGGTTTCCTGATGCGCAGGGCGCTACAGAGCCGCCCACAATGCCCTGCTTGCTTTAGACCCCGTGGGGGAATGGCAAAAACGTCTGCGAGAGCTCAAAGAGGAAGATGTTCGGGCACCAGGCCGCGGTGATGATGAATCAGAGGGCTTCCGTGAAGTCACCTGGATATGGGTGGTTGCACGACGATGTGTGCCAGAGCAATCAGGACCTTTGAGTGATGACGAGCTTGACGACTGTGAGCATTTTAGTTAATATTATCTCATTCTGCTGATCTTCGCTTGTATAGGTCTCCGATGCGAGTGGGTGAAATCCAAAGCCTGTGCAGATCGATGGAGCGAGGAAGTCCAACTCGTTAGGGAGGAGATGCGGCACGTACTTGCTTTCCTCGAATGGAAAGCAGTGTGGTGGACAGAAGCAGGTGGCAGGGACCTTGATGTGAAACCGGACATTGCAGATGGCATCCGCGCATATGCAGCTAAGCAAGCGTACATCCACCGTGCACTAGCTCACTCCTTCAAGATGCGCTGGGAATCTAAATTTGAGACCCAAGACCAAGACCCCGAGCACGATGAGACCGATGGCAGCACATATACAAAAGAGGACGAATATGGCGGAGCAAAGTTTGATACAGACAAGGATTAGCATCGTAGTTAACTATCTGTTTCCTGAGGCAGTCAACCAAAGTTGCAGTCCTGTGAAATTGACCAGGGCACAAACATTAATTAAGTACGCAATGGCCGTTGCGGCCGTTGCGGGTCACATGGTCACGTGTGACGTGTTCACTCTCTTGAAACGGTCACCAGCTACCGTGACCTCGTTCTATACGACACCCCTAAACTGATCGTTCACCAACAGGGCTGAGCGCCGTGCCCACGGACTCTCATAGTACGGTCAACCGCCGCCATCTTGCTTTTATTCCTATCCCGTTCATGGCTTTTAAAGAGTACAGCTGTTAGTGCCAAGCGCGGATCTCGAGTGCGACAACTCGAAGCTGAGGTGACTGATTTTCGGTACATCGCATGCGATGATATTCTTTGTGTAACTCACTCATGCTTTTTTAGTGCTGTTGATTCGCTTCATGTAGGCTGAAGTTGACTTTTTTTGGTACCGCCCGTAATTATATACAACAATTCGAGGGAATCAGCCAGGCCAGTGAGGAAACATAGTCATCGTTGAACATAACGCATGACTAGTACAAGTCCACAACCGAAGCACAGTTCTCACTGCATCATGTACGCTCGCTCCGTTTGTCGTGTGTCTTTTTCATGAGTACTCACTCTTTGTCTGCACGCCCGATATGAAGCCCTTTAAAGCACTCTAAAGACTGTCGAACAAAAACTCGCGCAAATGAGGGCTTCTCTTCCGGAGAACAAACGTATGTTTGAGGGTGCACGGGAGGAATGACAAGCGGACAAGAAGACTCTGGAGAATGTGATCGTGGACATGACAGCTGCAAAGAAGAACACAGGTTACAGTATCTCGAGAGTCAGACGTCAGACACACAGGAACGCATCAGAGTAAGTAAACCCTCAGCATGGCTCGGGTCTTCTGCTAATTTATGCTTGGTGTACGTAGGCTGCGGAGGAGATATTTGCGTGAGGTCATCGCGAACGCAGAGGCTATTAAGTCTATCGAGGATCTCAATCGCCGACTACACTGATCTGAGTTCAAACATGGACAATCACACTGGATTTGCTCTTCTGATCCTCTACACTGCACTTGGTGCAGCTAAGCCTGTACACTTGACTGTTGGAGCCGAGCCTGGCACGGTTGTTCGAGTGCGTGGTGCTTGGTCCCTTCTTCTACAAAAGCTGAACCTGCATGCCTGACCGCAGAGTCCAGACCGCACAAGCTGGCCACTTCCGGAAGTAGTTAGATTCGGCAATGGCAAGTGCTTGACAGGGAAATTGGCGGTCTTACCTTCAGGTGCGGTGGTTCATAGACGCTCTGTTGTTGAAGCCCATGGTATCTGGTAGTTTTTTTTTTACGAATATCTTAAGTGCAATGCACTGACAGAACAAAACAATGTGCTTCAACACGTGGACAACAATTATCTACGCAAAGGAGAAGGAAATCGTGGGTATGCAACTCGAGCTTTGCAAGCGGAAGACTTACCCTCCTGAAAATACAAATGAGATACCTCACACACGAGGGCTACTGCCTGATGTAAGCTTGTCCTGTTTTCAACAGGTTTGACCCACGCGTGATCCCATTATATCATTCTCTTTAGGAGTGGGAATGTGCTGCTTCTGCGGCTGTGACGGACACACAACATGCAGAATTAGTCGAGAAGATCCAACCATTGAATCTCTTATGCTGACCCGGATGCAGTTGATGATCCCATGTTGATGCCTAGGCTGATCTCATCGGCTGAACGATGTTGAGGTGACAGCGGGTTATGTTATTGGTGTGTGCTGTGTGTTTTCTCTTGCATCTCGCGTCTTTCGTCTCACTTCGTCTCGCGTCATCTTGCTTCTTCATCTCGCGTCTTTCTTGCACTCAGCGACTCTCAACCTTCCTCCAATCATGATTTCCTGGCTCATGTGCGTATTCTCAGCTAATTCATGTAACATTTCTCGTAGCTGAATGGACATTGTAGCTCTATTGTGACAAAGTTCTTAATTGCAAAACTCCAAGCGTATTGGGGTGAAGTTTCCGGTGTGTGCAGCTCTTTTTTTTTGTCTGTGGCACTGATTGCAACCACCACACTGTCAAACAGGTAAAATCTATGTGAATGCGACCACGGATAATGACCCGGAGCCCATGCAACATGAGGCCAGCCCGGGATTCACGCCAAACGTGACCAGCGACTCGAATTATAATATCTGGGATGCCGACAATGCGGACGCTCGATCAATTTTGAGCACGAGGAGTAAGAGACTCGATGTTGATGTGAATGATGATATGGATGGGGAGGACTCCATTTACAATGGGAAGGACGTGACTTACAATTCGAACGAGTAGAATGACGACTACCCTGTCTTGTTTCTGTTTCAATAGGTTCAACCCTTGCATGATCTCATTATATCTTTTCCTTTAGAAGCGGGGGTGTGCTGCCTTCGTCCTTCGTGGCTGCGATGGACACACAACATGACGCGCCTTGGGTTTTCTCCTTATCTGAACGATCTGAACATTGATGTCGCCGGGACCATTTGCTTTGTGCATTCAACACGGTACGATTTTGCGTTGCGTCTCACGGATGTTATCCGATTCGCATACAGAACTAGTCGAGCAGATCCAACAATCGAATCTCTTCCGCAAGAGAAATGCTATGCTTTGCATGGACTCTGCATGGCAATGAACCATTAACCCACACTCACAGAGGTTTACTTGGTATTTATTCAGCTTTTTTTCTTTTTCATTATTGACAAATTGTATTGCCTGTTCCAGACCCCACTTCCTCTGCCACTCCCGACTCGATCTCATCATTGGATGATTATGCCAGCCAGTCCTCGCCCTCATCGTCGTCCCTGGAACGCTTTTTCGAATGGACAAGTTTGTCGAGCAAGCAACACGGAATGCATGGCTCCATTGTGAAGAGCATGGTATGTTTGATTCACTGCCGATAAAGATGATCTCCCACTCAGTTTAAAGCACTTTATCAGGCTTAACGGAGACCTGTGTGCTTATGTGGCCATGTGCCCGGGCCACTGAAGGATTCACACCTTTATCTGAGTCATAGCGGTGAGTGTGCTCTCTGCATTGAAAAGGCTGTGTGTGATGGCCGTGTCATTGAATCCACAGATGCATTTGTTCCTAACATCCTTCTGTGCGTAGTTTTTTTATTTTTGGGTAATCTAGCGTGAGAAACTCACGATAGAGTGCGGAGCACTTGGCCATCGTTTTCTTCTCTCTTGCCACAGCTGCCTGCTCGTCCCTGCTCCTTCGCTCGCTTGTTTTGCTTTTCCCCTCCCTCCACTTCCGTAGAACTCTCAAAACCTATCCAGAGCTGACAGGCTCTGCTTATCACCAGTCACCATCGACTCACCACTAACCCATGCCACTGTAAACCTAGGCACCAATGTGTCTACTGCAGCCTCAGCAGCAACGCACAACCTATAGCAGACTTTTCCACACTTGTAGGCACAGTCTGGTCACGCTGAGAGCCTGCAGTGCTAGGGAGTTCTCCCACCCACCTGTGCAGCTGGCAGGCTCCCTACCCATGTCCCGGCTGAGCTAGAAAGCACTAGGTGCTTTACCCACACTATACATACACCATGAATCTTCACTTATTAAAACAAACCTTATCAGTCTGAAAACATTTGAGCACTCTGTTAATTTAGGGTTAAAGGTTGTGAGGCATGTGTTTGTTTAATCTGAAGGGGCAGTGGGGTAAGATCTTGGCATTGGAACTTTTAAGTCATTATTGCCATCATAAGCCTGACTTTGAGTGCTCTTTTAAGCTACTACATATACTGTAGAATTATTGTAATAGTATTTTAAAATTTGTTATAATAATTAGCCTTAAGATTTTTATAGAGATTTCCATTTGTACTTGTAAAATCATAATACAGCTATTTTATTTAAATATAGCTATATCATTTGTAAGTATAACTTTAACATAGCTATATTATACAATAATAAAATGATAATATAGCTTTAATTATCTGTAAGCCAGACTATAATATAGCTACATTATTTTAAAGTAAAACAGTATAGTCATATTCTCTATAAATAAAACTTTAATACAGCTACACTATTTGTGAGTAATATAATAATATAGCCATATCATCTTAAAGTAAAACTGTTGTATAGCTATATTATCTTAAAGTAAAACTATGATACATGTAACCGGCTCTCTGGGGTAAGGCTAGCTTGTACACCTTACGGACGGGGGTAAGTTCCATTCAGGATCCAGACTTCAGGGTTTGTTCTCGTTTCAGTGTCTTGTGTCGTGTGATTCCCTTGATCGTCGGCTTGTGAACCTAAATGCATAGGATTGATAGCAGTGCGGGCTGCTTCTGGATTTCTCGGTGTTTGAGCTATTGATACGGATTGTCCGGGGTTTGTAATTGTATCCATCGGCTTGTTATCGTTCCGTCGGGCATTCTTGGGACAGTCGGGTGGTACAGTTGAATTAGTTACTTACCCCATACTGGTTTCTCCGTCTACAGGTTCGCGTCTCCATTAGTTCAGTCAGGGATGTATTTATATGGCTTCAACTTGGATTGGGAAGCTCCAAGTTGAGTCTCCTGTCTATCAGAATACGAGGCTAGTGACCACAAACTCCTCTCTCCTACGCTCGAGCTCTCTACTTCACAAGGGAACCTCTGGTATAACGTACAGAGGCTACGGACCCTTACTCAGATGCATCTAAGGGGCCAAGCCCTTAGCTCTTCTACTTCAAGTACTACGCAAAGTCTACTACACGGCGGTCGCTAGTAGCGGCGGTGACACTAGACTCAACTTTCTTACAAACGACAAAGCTACGGTGGCTGATCCGTACGACGAACTCGAGGAGTTCTACCTCAAAGAGGAGGAGTTAACCAGATACCGACCAAATTCAAGGATCATATTGATCGAACGATACAATAAGGACAACAAGACAGGAAAGCAGTACCTGGTCTTCTGTGACAGCGACAAGCTAAAGTTCAAACGCGCAATACCCGTGGCCTTATTCAGTAACAAGTGGTACAAGATCCATATTACCCCAGACAACAGGAACTTCCTATTGGGAGAAGAATTCGACGACGCTCACAACTTTGACACCACTATCGAAACAGCAGACGCGCCAAAGCCAGACTCCCCACCAGCCTATCAGAGGGACGTATTAGACGAAGACGACAGAGCACCCAGTCCATCAGGAAACCCCCAGGAACCAGGGGAAGAACCATCAGACGACGAGAGAGACCCGATCAACGCTGCGATCAGGCACAGCCCAGTACAAATTGAAAGAACTCCGAGCAACCCGCAACAACGAAACTTCTTCCTAGCGGCACCAACCACGACAAGTAACCCGCCACTTCAGCAGCGAACATTCCTCGCAATGACTACCACAACAACCACCCAAACCAGCACAGGAACCTCCTCAAACCCAACAACTCAGTCCGGAGCTCCTGCTACCTCCGAATCCCTTCGCACCGCCTTCCACCGAGCCTTTAAACAACTCCCTCCTCCTAACCAAGGTGGAAGTGGAAGCGGAGGAGGAGGTGGAGGCGGAGGAGGAGGTGGAGGCGGAGGAGGAGGTGGAGGTGGCAGAGGAGGCGGAGGACCTGCCAACGCACTGGTGCCAGTACCCGCTGCAGCAGATGTACGGACCATGGGAAGCCGACCCAACCCATTTGACGGGGACAGGACGAAGGCCGACGCATTTATTGAAGACGTGAAGATGTATTTCCGGCTCAACAGCGACGTCGCTGGACACAACTCGCCAATGAAGAAGATAGCATTTACCCTCACGCACATGAAAGGACCCCGGGTTGCAGGATGGATACGCGATGCTGGGGGATTCCTGGACCAACTAGACCCAGCAGTGGATAACGTCCCAGCCCTCTGGGAACAATTCCTAGATGAATTCAAAGCCCAATTCCAAGACACAGCCAAAGAAGAACGGGCACGAACAGAGTTATAGACCCATGCCATGAAAGGGGATCAGATCGACGAATATGTCAGCAAATTCGAAGAGTTAGCCCGATTGGCCAATTACACCACCGGAAACCCCGAAACAATCCGACAATTCCTTGCGGGGTTAACACCTGAAACACTCAGAGACGTGAAAAGAGCGCCAATGGTAGAAACCTACCCAGCCATCAAGGAGAGAGCTATCCAAAGCGTTCAAGTGCAGAATGAAGTAAAACAAATCTTAGCCCAACAACAAGCGCTAAAAGGACCAAGGACGCACTTCCCCTCGGTCTATCAAGGGCAAGGAAGGTTCCAACAAAGAGCACCACCTCGGCCATTTTTCGATCACAACCGCACCCAATCAAATTATAGGCCACCCCCATGACCTACGTTCAACTCATCAAATGCACCTAGATGGATGAATAACCAACCCGTCCCTATGGATCTAGGAAGAAACAGAGCACCTCCGAGGCGAGGGCCAGGACGGATCAATCTCGCAGGACCACCTCCCACCCCTCGCAATGGGGCCTGCTTCCAATGTGGACAACAAGGCCACTTCGCTAGGGAGTGCCCAAATCGCCCAACTCGGAAGGACAAAAGGCGGATTAACCTCATAGACTTCGAGCCAGAAGACCCATATGGCGACAACTACCAGGGACCAGAGGTCGATCGCGTAGCCCACATAAAAAGTCAAATGGACTCCATGACCTTCGATGACAGGAAACAGCTCATCCAAGAACTAGGACAAGGCCCTCAACCAGATTTTTAACTAGTCTAATTAGATCGGCCTTAATTAGACGAACGCTTAAGGATGATGTATATATCTCAGCATGAAAATCAATGACAGTCCGCTGCTATACTCAGACAAAAGCAAAGAGGGCCGAAATCGTCGCCTTAATAGACTCGGGCGCAACGGAAAACTTCCTCAACCTCTCCCTCGCAAAATGGCTATGACTCCCCATCAAACAACTAGATGAACCAAGGACACTCTACAACGTGGACAACACGGAGAACAAAGCAGGAAAGCTGCAATACTACACGGATCTACAGGTCACCACAGGGACTAAGCGCACCAACCTCCGGTTCTTCCTCACGGACCTAGGCAAAAACCAGGCAATACTAGGATACTCATGGTTCGCAGCGGTGCAACCTAACATTGATTGGGCTAAAGGATGGATCGACCACACCCAACTACCCATCATCTTCCGAGCCCCAGACGCAGACAAAGCCCGATTCATCCCACGACAACAAAACATACCTCAGCAACGAAACCAACTAGAACAAGGGCGTTACTACATCGGATCAGTAACTATCCACCCCAAACCTAACAACAAACAAACCAAGGAGGCAATACCTCCCGCTTTTGCCTGACACAAGAAAGTATTCGACGAAGAACAATCATAACGCCTACCACGACATACCATCTGGGACCATGCAATAGAATTGCTCCCTGACGCCCCGGCAACCTTACCCGCTCGTCTGCTACCCTCAACTGTGCAGAGCAAGAAGAAATGCACCGCTTCGTTGAAGAGCACCTGCGACGGGGGACCATTCGAGAATCCTGGAGTCCCTACGCCGCCAACTTCTTCTTCGTCAAAAAGAAGGATGGCAAACTACGCCCCGTCCAAGACTATCGCCCCATTAACAAATGGACCAAGAAGAATCGCAATGTGTCTCCCCTCATTCCCCAAACCATTGATCGACTCAGTGGCTGCACCCTGTTCACCAAGTTCGACGTCCGTTGGGGCTATAACAACATCAGGATTAAACCCGGCGATGAATGGAAGGCCGCGTTCCTCACACCAGAGGGACTTTTCGAACCAACTGTAATGTTCTTCGGCCTCACAAACTCCCCAGCCACCTTCCAAATGATGATGAACACCATCTTCCGTACGGAGGTAGCACAAGGTTGGCTGTCAGTCTACATGGACGATATCGCAATCCACACAAAGCCCCTCAAAGGAGAAAACAACGAACAACACTGGCTACGACACGAACGGCTCACCCATCATGTTCTCGACGTCTTGGAGCGACACGACCTCTACCTTAAACCCGAGAAATGCACCTTCGCCCAACCAGAAATCGAATACCTTGGTGTCATCGTCGGGAATAACTCCCTCCGTATGGACCCCTCGAAACTCGACAGCGTTGCCGCCTGGCCAGCCCCACGTCGACCTACCGATGTCCGAAAATTCCTCGGATTTCACTGGCTACTACCGCTATTTCATTAAGGACTACTCTAAGATTGCCCGACCGCTCCTGGACCTCACAAAGAAGACCACACCTTGGCACTGGGGCCCGGCACAGGACCAGGCATTCTCCCGCCTCAAAACGCTCATGTGCTCCCAACCAGTCCTCACCCAACCTGACTTTGAAAAACGGTTCTACCTCCAAACTGACGCATCCGCGTACGGCGTGGGCGCCGTACTCTCGCAAGCGGCAGAACCCAGAGCACCCCTTACAACCAAAACTGGTGCTGTCACCGCCGGTACGTTGGGGCAACGAGACTCTAAGGCAAACAAGAGATAAGCTAAGTCCTCTGCGACTTACAGTAGATGCCTTTGAGTAGGAGGTACGTCCACTCTAGTCCAACTAGAGGCCCTCTCCTTTGAGATAGATGGTAGAACAACTGTGGAATTGAGACAGGAGACTCAACTTGCTGCTACTGGGCAGTCGAAGTGCTCCCTATATACTGTACAAGAGAATCCTAATACTACTAGTACCTGTACTAGTATCGAGTCATCGTAACACATGGTAAATGCAACATAACAACGAGGTACCAATCCTAGTATCCCTCTCCTAGGGTAGTCCCTAGCTACCATTGGTCAGATAGCTGGGGACTATCCTCCGATGACGAATGCTAACAGTCCATGGCCGGTTCCAGAACTTACGTCGGTCCACGAGGTGGTCAGGCCACCCGTCGTCTCGACTGCCGGGGCACAAACCTAATCATAACACGTGCAACGCCCTTCGTCATGCGCGACCTCTGGGGTAAGGAACTGACAGAACCGGTAGTCTGGACGAACCGTATCAGGTGCCATCCGAAATTTCAAACCTAAACTGCACCCCATAGCGTACTACTCAGTGACCTTCACCCCTACCGAACAAAACTACGACATATATGAGCGAGAACTCCTTGCCATCATGAAATCTCTGGCACACTGGCGACCTTACTTGGGGTGGACAAAGGAACCATTCACCATACTGACAGACCACGCGAACCTCCAATACTGGAAATCCCCGAAGAACCTAAACCGACGAACAGCCTGATGGCACGCCGATTTACAGGAGTACGATTTCAACATCGAATACGTACCTGGGAAAACCAATACCTCTGCCGACGCCCTATCCTGGCCAAATAACGCTGACGAAGGAAAGAACGACAACCAAGCAGTGACGATGCTCCCATCAGACAAATTCATCAACACCATCATGTCCAGGGAGCAAGACCGACGGGCGCTGATGAATCTGGTGCACGATCACCCCACTGCCGGGCACCCCGGCAGAGATGAAACCATCCGAAAAGCTAAACAGCATACCACATGGCCAGGAATGAATCAATGGATCGCCAACTACATCAAGGGCTGTGCCACTTGTCAGCAAAATAAGATCCTAACCCACTGGAAGAAAACTCCAGCGTTCCGAATCCCGACGGAGGATGGGACGCTCCCCTTTCAGCAAGTAGCTATGGACCTCATTACTGGCCTACCCAAGCACAAAGGGAAGGATGCGATATTAACCATTGTCGACCATGGATGTAGCAGAGCTGCGGTCTTCATCCCCTACACTACTACAATCACAGGACCAGGCATCGCCCAATTATACCTAGAGCACGTCTACAGATGGTTCGGACTGCCATGCAAGGTCATCAGCGACTGTGACCCCAGATTCACCTCCCACTTCGCAAAAGGAATCAATGAACAACTCGGTATCCAACAAAACCTCTCCACAGCATTTCATCCCCAGACGGACGGCTTATCTGAGCGAAAGAATCAATGGGTGGAACAATATCTCCATCTGGTTACCTCCGCATCCCCAGAAGATTGGACTCACTGGATACCTATAGCCACAGCCGTACACAATAATTGGTGAAATGAAACCACGGGGCTATCCCCAAATCAAATACTGCTAGGCTATGAAATCAATGTCTCCCCTCCAACAGCGCCACCATCAAAGAACCACGAGGCGCAACAACGCATCACTGTCATGAAAGAGAAACGAGAAATGGCTATTGACGCCATCAACAAGGTGGCGAAACGGGGACAACCAATTGCATCGCAATATCGAATCAATGATCAAGTGTGGCTTGATGCGACCAACCTGCTGATTCGCCACCAAAAGACTAAGTTGGCCCCAAAGCGGTATGGACCGTTCAGGATCATCAAGGAAATCAGCCCAGTGGCGTATCAGTTGGAACTGCCTATCGCATGGCGAATCCACAACGTGTTCCATGCCTCATTGCTTTTCCCCTACACCAAAAACGCCGAGCACGGACCAAACTTTACCCGACCACCTCCGGAGTTAATCGAAGGGCAACAAGAATACGTAGTGGAACGAATCGTTAATCACAGGTGGCGAAGGCGCCCAAAGCGACTGGAATATCTCATCAAATGGGAAGGATGGCCGGAATCTGACAACACCTGGGAACCCGAGGCCAACGTGCACGCCCCCGCCCTAATAAAGAAGTACCACCGCCACACCCCTTTGGAACAGATAAAAGCAACTGGCGAAACACCCTTTAATCAATGGAATCCGCCATCCCTACAGTCCCAGTCAAGGCCCTGGTCAACGCATCACCAGGACTTCGGCGCATCTTCACAGAAAGGAACTTCTACCCTGAGCCAGACGAGCCTGCCCATCTTGCCCTCTTCCGTTGCCAACACAACCTCCCCGTCGACCACGCCCTCCTTACCTGCTACTGGTGTTTCCTCGACTACTGCCCTTGGCACCACCCCTACTAGCTTATGGCAAATGAACGAATCGGCTGACTCATCGACAAAATACTGGAGGAAGGAGGAGGAGGAGAAACTAATGAACGAATTAGCTACTACGATGCTGGAGAGGGCCCGACATTACCGGGCCCAGGGGTTCCACCACGATCCCCAACGCCTGCCCTTACAATCTGGAACCCGGAGATCGAAGTGGCATACATACCACGCACTCCCACGCCAACCCCACCATCCTCCGCCACCTCCCTCAGCAACGCCCGCACCGGCCACCTATCAATCCCCGAACGAGAGTCACCACGCCCAATCTCCCCAGGGACAGCTAATGTCGCCCTCCAACTCAATCCCGACACCCCTACCGCCATCAGCATCGCCAGGGGACTCGTGGCCACTATACAGGAGCGATCACGGGTCGAGGCACGGCTTCAAGCCATCCAACAAGAACGACTTGAGCGACTTGAGTACCTCGAAGCCCGCCTCCCTGAGTACTTGACAACTCTCCCCCGACCCGAACCCCCTCCGGGCTTCGTCCACAATGATGGACGGAGGGCCCCATCCTTCCTCATCATTGACAGAGGGGAAACCACAGTCGCCTGGTGGGTGCAGCAGCTCGCTGACGGACGTGTCGAAGGCCTCCCCCGGAACAATGGACCAGACGATGAGCCAACAGTGGGAGAATTGTACGCCGAACCCGATGACGATGACGAAGAGCCCTACCGACCCCTCGCCCCCTGGCTCCTCCGTCTCCTCACCGGACCCCCTTACCTCTACGCCCCGCTTGTGCAGCGTGTGCAAGACACCGGTAATTGGGGACTCATGGCAGAGGTCCTTCGATTCCGGCGTTGCCACCACCTCCAGCTCGACTTGGCTCTGCGAATCGATGCCCTGCGTACAGAAGCGCGCAGTACCAGTGAGGACCTTGCGGCTGCAAGAGGACGTCTTGAACTCGCAAGACTCGGCCGTGTCGCACAACCCTCCTCTCCCTCGCTGGTCCCAATGCACCCCGAGTTCCCCGAGGTGTACGGTGGTCAGCCAATATCCAACCCCATTCCGGCTCCCCATGATGATGTCTTCATGCCAGACGCCCTCGACGACGACCAATGGATGACACTTTGGGGCACGTGGTAAGTTGAAGGGTCAACTTGTCTGGGAAGGGATGTGGTGTAACCGGCTCTCTGAGGTAAGGCTAGCTTGTACGCCTTACGGACGGGGGTAAGTTCCATTCAGGATCCGGACTTCAGGGTTTGTTCTCGTTTCGGTGTCTTGTGTCGTGTGATTCCCTTGATCGTCGGCTTGTGAACCTAAATGCATAGGATTGATAGCAGTGCGGGCTGCTTCTGGATTTCTCGGTGTTTGAGCTATTGATACGGATTGTCCGGGGTTTGTAATTGTATCCATCGGCTTGTTATCGTTCCGTCGGGCATTCTTGGGACAGTCGGGTGGTACAGTTGAATTAGTTACTTACCCCATACTGGTTTCTCCGTCTACGGGTTCACGTCTCCATTAGTCCAGTCAGGGATGTATTTATACAGCTTCAACTTGGATTGGGAAGCTCCAAGTTGAGTCTCCTGTCTATCAGAATACGAGGCTAGTGACCACAAACTCCTCTCTCCTACGCTCGAGCTCTCTACTTCACAAGGGGAACCTCTGGTATAACGTACAGAGGCTACGGACCCTTACTCAGACGCATCTAAGGGGCCAAGCCCTTAGCTCTTCTACTTCAAGTACTACGCAAAGTCTACTACACAGCGGTCGCTAGTAGCGGCGGTGACAATACAGCTATATTATCTCAAAGTAAAACTACAACACAGCTATATCATCTCAAAGTAAAACTATCATACAGCTATATTATCATAAAGTAAAACTATGATATAGCTATATCATCCTCAAAGTAAAACTATCATATAGCTATATCATCTCAAAGTAAAACTATGGTATAGCTATATTATCTCAAAGTATAACTATGATATAGCTATATCATCTCAAAGTAAAACTATGATACAGCTACATTATCTTAAAGTAAAACTATCATATAGCTATATCATCTTAAAGTAAAACTACAATATAGCTATATTATCTTAAAGTAAAACTATGGTACAGCTATATTATCTCAAAGTAAAACTATGGTACAGCTATATTATCTCAAAGTAAAACTATAATACAGCTATATCATCTTAAAGTAAAACTATAGTATAGCTATATCATCTCAAAGTAAAACTATGGTATAGCTATATCATCTTAAAGTAAAACTATAATACAGCTATATTATCTCAAAGTAAAACTATGGCATCTCAAAGTAAAACTAAGATACAGCTGTATCATCTTAAAGTAAAACTATAATATAGCTATATTATCTTAAAGTAAAACTATGATATAGCTATATTATCTTAAAGTAAAACTATGATATAGCTATATCATCTCAAAGTAAAACTAAGGTACAGCTATATCATCAAGTAAAACTATAATACAGCTATATCATCTCAAAGTAAAACTATGGTATAGCTATATCATCTTAAAGTAAAACTATGGTATAGCTATATTATCTCAAAGTAAAACTACAATACAGCTATATTATCTCAAAGTAAAACTAAGATACAGCTGTATTATCTTAAAGTAAAACTATAGTACAGCCATATCATCAAGTAAAACTACGATACAGCTATATTATCTCAAAGTAAAACTATGGTATAGCTATATCATCTTAAAGTAAAACTATAATACAGCTATATTATCTCAAAGTAAAACTATGATACAGCTATTTTATCTCAAAGTAAAACTAAGATACAGCTGTATTATCTTAAAGTAAAACTATAGTACAGCCATATCATCTCAAAGTAAAACTACGATACAGCTATATCATCTCAAAGTAAAACTATGGTATAGCTATATCATCTTAAAGTAAAACTATGGTACAGCTATATCATCTTTAAGTAAAACTATAATACAGCTATATTATCTCAAAGTAAAACTACAATACAGCTATATCATCTTAAAGTAAAACTATAGTATAGCTATATTATCTCAAAGTAAAACTATGGTATAGCTATATCATCTCAAAGTAAAACTATAATATAGCTATATTATCTCAAAGTAAAACTATGGTACAGCTATATTATCTTAAAGTAATACTATGGTATGGCTATATCATCTTAAAGTAAAACTACGGTACAGCTATATCATCTCAAAGTAAAACTATGATACAGCTATATCATCTCAAAGTAAAACTATCATATAGCTATATTATCTCAAAGTAAAACTATGGTATAGCTATATCATCTTAAAGTAAAACTACAATACAGCCATATCATCTCAAAGTAAAACTATGGTATAGCTATATTATCTTAAAGTAAAACTATGGTACAGCTATATTATCTTAAAGTAATACTATGGTATGGCTATATCATCTCAAAGTAAAACTACGGTACAGCTATATCATCTCAAAGTAAAACTATCATACAGCTATATCATCTCAAAGTAAAACTATCATACAGCTATATCATCTTAAAGTAAAACTGTCATATAGCTATATCATCTCAAAGTAAAACTATGGTATAGCTATATTATCTCAAAGTAAAACTATAATACAGCTATATTATCTCAAAGTAAAACTATGGTACAGCTATATTATCTTAAAGTAATACTATGGTATGGCTATATCATCTCAAAGTAAAACTATCATATAGCTATATCATCTCAAAGTAAAACTATGGTATAGCTATATTATTTTAAAGTAAAACTGTATTACAGCTATATTATCTTAAAGTAATACTATGATATGGCTATATCATCTTAAAGTAAAACTATCATACAGCTATATCATCTTAAAGTAAAACTATCATACAGCTATATCATCTTAAAGTAAAACTGTCATATAGCTATATCATCTTAAAGTAGAACTATGATACAGCTATATTATCTCAAAGTAAAACTATGGTACAGCTATATCATCTCAAAGTAAAACTATTATACAGCTATATTATCTTAAAGTAAAACTATGATATAGCTATATCATCTTAAAGTAAAACTATTATACAGCTATATTATCTTAAAGTAAAACTATAGTATAGCTATATCATCTTAAAGTAAAACTATGATACAGCTATATTATCTTAAAGTAAAACTATGATACAACTATATTATCTATAAGTGAAACTATTTCTCATAGCTATTGTTACTTTTAGTAAAACCAAATTTACAACTATATATAAAATAGTAGTTCTACAGCTAGCTGTACAGGGTTCCACCATTTGCCCCAACAAGACTGTTTAATAGTTGATGAAAACAGGAACATCGACTGTGATGAGGGAGGTGGCTGAGGTGGTGGACTTGCAGTCCATGTGGTGAACGGAGTCGGCGTCAGAGGAGTCGGATATGAGAATGGGGAGTTGATCATCATCTTGTTTGGTGGTGCTAAGTTTGGCAAACATATGATGACAACAAAGAAGGCGAGGCAGGTGAAGGAAGTCGTGGTAAGGATGAGGATTTCAGTGAAGGAAGACGTAGTGAGGAGGATGGGGTCCTCTGTTGAAGTTGGTGGCCTTTTATGCTCGGGAGGTTAGGCCTTGGAGAGGCGGTAATCCTCCAGTTTTTCGTCAGTATGCAGGTCTTGTTCATTGACCCAGCTGTTTTCGGAAGGGCGGTAGCCGACCCACTTGACCAGGTATTGTTTTGTCTTTCTTCTCTTGTTGTATCGATCGTTGATGATCTCTTCAACTTCAAATTCCTGCTCTCCATCAATAATTTGTGGTGGTGGCGGTAGCTGATTGACACCATGTTCCTTTGTTTCATGGTATTGGGTTAGTAGATCCACATGAAACACATTCCCAATCTTGAGTGATGATGGGAGTTTGACGTGGTATACAACTGGGGATATTTGTTTGAGAACTGGGTAAGGGCCTATCCTTCGTGGACTAAGCTTCTTTGAGGGTGTTTTGATGTGTAGATTCCGTGCGTCTATCCAGACCTTGTCTCCTGGTTTGAAGGTGCGAGGTGGGACTAGTGGTTTGATACGTTTTTGGAGGGCCTTTTGCGCCTCTTGTCTTGCCTTAATTAGGTTTTTGATGCGCTCTTGGGCGGCCGGCACAGGATCTTCTGGATGGTGATTGATGCAGTTGGATTTATTCCCATGATCAGCTCATGCGGGCTGTGTTTGGTGTGTTCGTGTTTCCAGGAATGCTGTGCAAATTCTGCCATGGGTAAAAGTGAGCTCCAATTGTTCTGCCGAGCGTTAACAAAGTGGCGGAGGTATCCTTCTACCCATTGATTCATGCATTTGGTTTAACCATCAGTGCGAGGGTGGAATGCAGTGCTGAGGTTTTGCTGAATCCCTGTTGCCTTACACACTGCTTTAGAGAAGTGAGATGTGAATCGGGGATCTCGATCTGAGATGATGCGTTTGGGGATTCCAAATGAGGAGAAGAGACGCTCGAAATATAGTTGCGCTATTTCTTCTCCATCTATGGTCTTGTGGCAGGGAATAAAGATGGCAGCTTTGGAACATCCTTGATCCACTATTGTTAGGACACCATCGCATTTGTTCTTGCCTGATGGAGGTAGATTGGTGATGAGATCCATTGAAATGTACTGAAAGGGTCCTTGTTCTACGTTCATGTCGAAATGATAAAGTGGGGTGCATTTCAGATGTGTGATAACCTTAGATTCTTGACATCTGGCACATCCCTTGACGTAGTTTTTGACAAAATTGTGTAAATTAGGTCCTTCATATCGGCGATTGACAAGGGTCCACGTGTTTGAGATTCCAGGGTGACCTCCTGTGGGCGTGTCATGTATCTCCTGAAGGATCTTTCTCCATAAGTTTGGATCGTTTTTGATGAAAATTTTGCAAATGAACAAGTCATCTGGTAGCAGGGTAACTTCTTTGTTGATATCCATCCCCTGTTTTAGGTCTGATCTTCGGCTTAGAAGGTCTGCAATGGTGTTGCTTTTGCCAGGGAAATGGGTAAGTTCGAAGTTGTAGTCCTGTAGGAATTCGTGCCAGTGGGCTTGTCGGGGTGTGATTTTCTGTGGGGATTTGAAATATTTGAGGTTCTGATGGTCGCATCTGATGAGGAACTTTTGCTGTGCTCCTAGAAGGAGATATCGGAACGCTTTTAGGGCATAGATGATGGCGAGTAACTCACGATCATAGATGTCATAATTGCTCTCTGCTGGATTTAGCGTCTTGGAGTAAAATGCTATTGGATGGCGTCCATCGGAATATTGTTGGCTGATGGTGGCTTCGACTGCATATTGAGATGCATCAGTGTCGACAATATAGCGCTTGGCAGGGTCTGGATTCCGGAGGACTGGGTACAAAGTGAACAGCCATTTTAGTAGGTCGAACGCGTCACTTTGAGGTTTGTTCCAATGCCATTGGGTGTCCTTTTTGGTTAGCTCATGCAGGGGTCGTGTGATAGATGAGTAGGCCGAAATGAAGTCCTTATAATAATTTCCAAATCCCAAGAAGGAGCGGAGCTCCGTTAGGGTGGTTGGAATTGGCCAGTCAATGATCCCTTGAACTTTGACGGGGTCCATCTTCACATGTCCATTCCCTACTATTACACCAAGGTAGTCGACCTCCTTCTTGTGAAAGTGACACTTGTCATGCTTGAGGAAGAGGTCGTTGTGAAGGAGTTTCCGTAGGATGTGGGCAACGAGACGTCGATGGTGTGTAAGATCCTTGTTGGTCGCGATGAGGATATCATCCATGTACAGTGGGCTCAAAAACCGTTGCAATGTTTGGCCATTTTTGACTGGGTGCGATATAGCGCTTAACAGAGTGGGAATTGCACTTAGAGTTGGCAGGGTAGAGTAAAGTACTTAATCTTGGCTTTCAAATGGTGTTTTGATTATATGATTTGAATGAGCAGTTGTAGAGATATAACCATTTTAATCTAGGGTTATCATTGCAACGGTTTTAGAGCTGTTGTAAATATCCAACTATTTAAAGTGTGCAATGTAGCGCTTGATGGACGGAGAATCATGCTTAGTGTAAATAGAATTACGTATAGTATTCGATCGTGGCTTTCTAACAGTGTATCAATCATATTATTTGACCAAATGGTTGTAGAGATATGCCCAGTTTAATTTGGTGTATCCATTGCAACAGTTTTGTCACAGTTTTGGAGTATTTGCAATGTAGTGCTTGACTGAGTGAGAATGGTGCTTAGTGCAAATAGGGTCGAGTAAAGTATTTAATCTTGGCTTTCTAATGGTCTTTTAACCATATCATTTGATCCAACAGTTGTAGAGATATGTCTAGTTTAATGTAGGGTATCCTTGTAATGATTCTTAGCCATTGTAAATATGCAATATTTAGAGTGTATCAGTACTTTATTAAGTCCTACTTTGCTTTAAGCACTGCCCTAACCCTTTTGGACATGCCTTTTACTAATTTTTGATACTTTTCAACTGCTAGCTTTTCTCAGTTTGGATTAATTCTTTCTATAACTTATAAATCCCATTAAAAGGGCTTTTATGCCCTGTAAGGCCTTCTTTCAAGAAAACCTTAGAAGATTAAGTGCTTTACTTGGCCTCATTTATGCTAAGCACCATTTTCAATACATTAAGCATTACATTACAAGCACTTTATAGCTGTCAAAAAGGCTATTACAATGGAAACCTTAAATTAAACTAGGCATATCTCTATAACCATTGGGTTAAATGATGTGATTTTAAGGCTGTTAGAAAGCCAAGATTAAATACTTTACATTACATAAGCACCACTCTCACACCAGTAAGCATTAAATCATGTATTTACATATTTACAACAGCTTAAAAACCATTATAATGAATGCTCTAGATTAAACTAAGCATATCTCTACAACCATTAGGTCAAATGATATAGTTAAAAGACTATTGAAAAGCTAAGATTAAGGACTTTTATTTATCTTATGTATACTAAGCATTAGTCTCAATGGTTGTAAAAATATGCTTAATTTAATCTAGGGCATTCATTGTAATGGTTTTTAAGCTGTTGTAAATATGTAAATACATAGTTTAATGCTTAATGGTGTGAGAGTGGTGCTTATATAATGTAAAGTATTTAATCTTGGCTTTCTAACATCCTTAAAATCACATCATTTAACCCAATGGTTATAGAGATATGCCTAGTTTAATTTAGGGTTTCCATTGTAATAGCCTTTTTGACAGCTTTAAAGTGCTTGTAATGTAGTGCTTAATATATTGAAAATGGTGCTTAGCATAAATGATGCCAAGTAAAGCACTTAATCTTCTAAGGTTTTCTTGAAAGAAGGCCTTACAGGGCATAAAAGCCCTTTTAATGGGATTTATTAAGTTATAGAAAGAATTAAGCCAAACTGAGAAAAGCTAGCAGTTGAAAAGTATCAAAAATTAGTAAAAGGCATGTCCAAAAGGGTTAGGGCAGTGCTTAAAGCAAAGTAGGACTTAATAAAGTACTGATACACTCTAAATATTGCATATTTACAATGGCTAAGAATCATTACAAGGATACCCTACATTAAACTAGACATATCTCTACAACTGTTGGATCAAATGATATGGTTAAAAGACCATTAGAAAGCCAAGATTAAATACTTTACTCGACCCTATTTGCACTAAGCACCATTCTCACTCAGTCAAGCACTACATTGCAAATACTCCAAAACTGTGACAAAACTGTTGCAATGGATACACCAAATTAAACTGGGCATATCTCTACAACCATTTGGTCAAATAATATGATTGATACACTGTTAGAAAGCCACGATCGAATACTATACGTAATTCTATTTACACTAAGCATGATTCTCCGTCCATCAAGCGCTACATTGCACACTTTAAATAGTTGGATATTTACAACAGCTCTAAAACCGTTGCAATGATAACCCTAGATTAAAATGGTTATATCTCTACAACTGCTCATTCAAATCATATAATCAAAACACCATTTGAAAGCCAAGATTAAGTACTTTACTCTACCCTGCCAACTCTAAGTGCAATTCCCACTCTGTTAAGCGCTATATCGCACCCAGTCAAAAATGGCCAAACATTGCAACGGTTTTTGAGCCCACTGTATATGATGACGTCCCCAGAGGCAATTTCTTCCCTAAAGGTAGCATCCATCATGGTTTGGAATGTCGTGGGGAATTGGTGAGTCCAAAAAACATGACCATAGGCTCAAAGAGTCCTCTAGGGGTTTTGAAAGCGGCCTTCCATTGGTCGCCATCTTTGATGCGTACATTGTTGTATCCCCAGCGAACATCGAGTTTGGTAAACCACTTCTTTCCAACGAGTTGTTGGATGAGGTCCTTGATGAGTGAGAGAGGGTAGATGTTACGGATAGTAAGCTCATTGAGCTTTCGGTAATCTTGAACGGGTCGCAAGCCTTTATCGCTTTTCTTTACCCAAAAGAATGGTGAGGCGTATGGCGACTTGGAGATCCTAATGTATCCCTTTTTCAGGTGGTTGTCTATCCATTCGTTGAGCTTGTCATCCATGCCATACTGGAACTGGTACATTTTACAGTCGAGTGTAGGTGGAGCCTCTGGTATTAAGTCAATGGCATGGTCCTAGGGGCGTGACTTGGGGAATCGTTGCGATTCTTCTTCACTAAAGATCCTCCCATATTGATGATATTCACATGGGACTTCCTCTTGCCAGGTGCGCTTTGGCTTTTCGTCGGCCCGATTGGCGGCAAGGGTGACTGAAACTGAGGTACGGCAGATGATAGACTCATCAGGTTGGTGGGTGTAGGCATTAAGAACTGATAAGTAGCGTGCATCTGCTAGGTGTTGTTGTGCCTGAGATGGGTTTATCGCTCGTTGTGTGAGTGGTTTTTGGAGGGCATTAGTAGCAGCTGCTTCAACTTTGCCTTCAAAGGTAGCATTTCTCCAATCGATCCTTGGGTTCGTGGTGGCAAGGAAGGGCATTCCTAGAAGCATATGGTCTTCTCCTAGGTCCACGATGAAAAAGGTTTGATTGTGGGTCTTTCACTTGTAACGGAGGGCCAAATCAGTGGCATGAGTTACTGATCCAAACTTGTTTGGGGTTCCATCCACATTTCGGATGGGTCTTGGTTTGTTTAGCGGTCGGATAGGAAGGTTGAAATATTCGATGATGGTGGGAGTTATAAAATTGTCCGTTGCTCTGCTATCGATTAAGGCATCAATTTCAGAGATTACCTTAAGGGATCGGAGGTTGACAGGAGCATGAATGGATCGTTCTTGAGGAATGAAGACGGCTTGTGGAAATAGGGCCCTGACCATCGCCGCATATGTGGGGCCTCCTAAAAATGCTCGTTGTCTCCTCTTAGTATCTCCTGGACAAACTGATCCTTCTGTTCATCAGAGAGCCTTGTGGTGCGGGCTGCCAAGGTGTGAACATCGTGAGTATCACTCTGTTCTTCCTCCTCCTCTTCTAAGTCCTCCAGATAAGCACTTTGTGCATGCGAGGTGCAATTTGTCTTCCTTGGCTTGTTGAATTTTTGGAAGCTTGAACGTGGAGGGTGATAAGGTGACTTCGAGGGAGTGTAGGCCTTCTTGAACGGTTGGCTTGTTTGTGAGTAGCCGGAAGAAAAGGTTTGTCCATATCTGGAAGGGGGTTTTCCATATCTGGAAGGGGCCTGTCCATATCCAGAAGAAGCTTTCCTGGATTGGGATGAAGATAGTTGACGCTTCTTTTCGGGGCATTCCTTAGCCATGTGTCCTTGTCAGCCACAGAAGAAGCATTGACCTTTGGCTAGGTAAGCTTTCTTATCCTGTTCGGTATAGGCACGCCGAGCGAAGTACGCTCGGTCAATGTCCATGGGTACTACTTGGTCATTTGGATGGATGTTTTGGCGTGGGACCTGGAGATGCATTCTGGGGTTTCTTTTCCCTGTATGATGGTGGGCTTGGAATCCTCGTCTCATAGCATGTCGTAGAAGTTGATTCGTTAATTCTGCTCGTGCTGCTGTCTCTCATTCAGCAAAGGTTTTTGGTTGGGTTGTTCAGTGGAGACATGCTTCGAAGATTACTGGGTTTAACCCTTGGTAAAACAGTTCCGCTGTTTGTGGGGCAGTGAGGTCGTAGTGTAAAATTTTGGCAAGATGTTTGAACTTGGCAATGTAATCATCCAAGTTAAAATCCTTAGGGTCCATATAAAGTTCCTGGGCTTCCAGAAGGGCTTGTTGGTCCTTGGTAATGTCTGTGAACCGGGTGTTGAAGGCTGTTTCATAATCGGTCCATAGCACATCCTGGTCTCTTCCGATCGGATTGGTGGCCCTGGTGACCTTTGTTACTACTTCGTTCATTTGATCTCGGACCCAATCTTTGACCAGGGGTCCCTTGATAAAAGATAAAGCCAACAGGACACGTGAATATGGTGAAGTCATCAGAGGATTCTGGTCGTTGATTGCTGCATAGAGTGAGAATTGTTGCTTGAACTCTTCAGACTTCCTTCGGTCTCCATTAAAGATAACTGGAGGTTCTCCTTGGAGTCTTGCTGGAGCTGCGGCTGCTGCAGGTTGTGCTGCCATTATAGGTAGTACTGGCGGAAGAGGGGGTGCTGGAAGGGGTACTGGTTGCGCTGGGGGTGCTGGAAGAGGTACTGGTAAGAGTTCTGGTAGGATGAGTGGCGGGGGCGCTGGGATTGGAAGTCCTGCTTTGAGTACTTCTTCAAGGAGTTGTTGGTATCGGGGTTCGTCTGGAGCGCTCGGGTCCTCTGGTTGTCTTTCTTGGATGTCTAATCCAAGTGTGGTTAATACTACGAGGACTGGTTCTTTGTCACCGCCGCTACTAGCGACTGCCGTGTGATAGACTTTAGGTAGTACTTGAAGTAGAAGAGCTAAGGGCTAAGCCCTTAGGTGCGTCCGAGGAAGGGTACGTAGCCTCTGTACGTTATACCAGAGGTTCCCCTTGTGAAGTAGAGAGCTCGAGCAAGAGAGAGAAGAGTGTTTGTGGTCACTAGCCTCGTATTCTGATAGACAGGAGACTCAACTTGGAGCTTCCCAATCCAAGTTGGAGCCGTATAAATACATCCCTGACTGGACTAATGGAGACGCGAACCCGTAGACGGAGAAACCAGTATGGGGTAAGTAACTAATTCAACTGTACTACCCGACTGTCCCAAGAATGCCCGACGGAACGATAACAAGCCAATGGATACAATTACAAACCCTGGACAATCCGTATCAATAGCTTAAACACCGAGAAGTCCAGAAGCAGCCCGCACTGCTATCAATCCTATGCATTTAGGTTCACAAACTGACAATCAAGGAAATCACACGACATAAGACACCGAAACGAGAACAAACCCTGAAGCCCGGATCCTGAATGGAACTTACCCCTGTCTGTAAGGCGTACAAGCTAGCCTTACCCCAGAGAGCCGGTTACATTCTTCTTGTCCTGTTTGTTCTGGTGAAGGTATGCTAGTACCTGATGATTTCTCCGATGGGGTGGTGCTAGTAGAGGGGTGACTTCGGGGTTCCCGGGGTTCTGAGAATGCTGGCGATCTTTCGATATGTGGGGAGATAGCAGGGTCTTCTGCTAATGGTCCTGGGACTTCGACTTGTAAGGCAGGGGGTTCTGGTCGATAGAGATTGTAGGCGAAGTGTTGAGGTTCGTGTTCGTGCCAATATCCAGTTCCTTCTCTGTTGTGTCCTATGCGATCGTTGACAGAGGTAAAATAAACTCCTTCGTGGTAGAAGAGGTAGTACCAGTGGTTGTTAATGAATTCAACTGGTTGATTGCGGTATGCGTCGTTCCAAAGATAGTATCCAGGGGTCTGCCTTCAGGTGCGTGGGTTGCGTCTAGCCAACGGACTTGATTCTTGACGTGGTTTGGGAGGTTGTCCTCAGTACGGTGTTGTAATGAGACGAGTTGATCTGAGGTTCCTGGGTGGAAAGGTTGGGCTAGTTCCGGTTCAAGAACTTGTCTTGTTGTTGGGATCATCTTGTTTGATTGGGAGAGACCTTTAACAAGTAAGGGTCTCTGTCGTTAGGGAGCAAGACTTGATCTAATGTTACGAGCGGACTTCTCGTATCGTGCAGAGTCACTCCCTGGGTAAGCTCTGCTGAAGCTTCGATGGTGATAGAGTCTACTCTTAAGTAAGAGTCGCCAAGGAAGAGGCAAAGCTAGCTTGAACTGAAGCTAGATCAGATAGCAGACCAAGGGTATTAACCTTGGCGCAAGTACGATGTGAATGGTAATGTGTACGATGAGAGGTTCAAGGATAACAAGGCAGAGGAAGACGACTGCCAAGAAGATAGGCTTAGCTGAGTGAGCAAAAGTGCAAGCTAGAGTGAGCGAAGCTTCTAGAGGGTTTATGGTCCTAAATTCACAAAGGAGATCAAGTCTGAAGCGACTTGGTCTTTACAGGTGTCCTAATATACTGTACAAGGTAAAGCAATACGTCATCGAAGTAAAAGTACACGTAGACAAGAGCAAGTCATAACACAGTAATGTACACGTAGTCCATGTACATGTCGACGTGCCCATCATGTGAGAGTGTCACCAGATGAACATGGTGATATGTAACACGTCAGCATAAGGTGACACGTCAGTAAAGTAAAGAGAACACGTCAATAAGCAATGGAAGGAGTCAGAGCGAGTCAGGGATGAAGCAAGACGTACAAATAAGGAAGGCATAAGTGGAGATACCATAATGGGAGGAAAAGGTACAGGGCGCCAAAAGAAGCTGCTAAGGATTGAGATAATAATACAAGACGTACAAGGTAATCGTAGAAGCGGAAAAGCGGGCCGGTGTTGCCCGCTAGGTGCGCGAGGGTCAAAAGGTCATTCAGACACCCGCAAACCTAGCAAGGGGCACCTGATAGGCGAACAAGTCGATGGACAACCATCTACTCACAAGCCTATCACGTGAAACTAGAGTAAGGTATAATACAAGTGAGCGCGTGACACAGAGATAGACGAAAAAGCGTAACACTTGGTCTTGGTCTCCTTCTTAGTCTTAGGTCCCCCCCTTCCCATAGGTGTTCCTTTCATCATGTCTGCCATACCCCCACGCCCACTTTCATCATCTCCTGCCATTGCTTCACCTCCTACATCACCTTAGCATCATCAACAAACAGCTCGACAGCAGGAGCGTCTTCAGCGTGAAATGGGTTCTCCTGAGCAATGTAAGGTCCCTCCTGCTCCAAGACAACTTTTCCTTCCTCTTCCACCTCTACCTCTTCCACCTTCACCACCACGTCCTGTTTCAGCATCTATTACTTTTAATGGGCAAACCTTCAATAACTTACCAGCTGATTTAGTGGCTCGCATGACAAATATGCCAGCCTTTCCTGCCCTTCTACAAGGGGCCGTAGGCGTAGACATGGTGCACCTTCCCTTCCAGTATGTTATTTTTGGCATTTTCATAATGGTTTATAATGCTAAATATAAAAAATCATGTAGCATTCTCACCCTCATCCTTTGGCTTCTGGTTCTGGTTCTGATTCTGATTCTGGCTCTGCTCTTGGTTCTGTCTCTCACTCTATGCTTCCTCCTCCACTTCCTGCTGTGAGTTTTATCTATTATTTATTGTATAACTATGCCATATTAATATCTTATTAGCCAGCAGCATCTTCATCTTCTTCCACTTTTCGTGCTTTTCATCCTGCTGATGCTCCTATCCCTATTCCTCATGCCCCTGCACCTAGGCTTGCACCTCCCTTTGTTCTTGCTCCTCAGGCCATTCCACCAGTTTCAATTTCAACTCCTGTATGTATTTCATTTTAATCTATCTTAACAATTCTTTTTGCTAACTTGGCATATCCATCATAGCTACAACAACGTTCACATATCCCTGTTTCCATTCCTAGGCCATTATGGCCACATGTTTCTGCTCCTATTCGCTTTGCTCCTGCTTTTGTTCCTCCTGCTCCTGCTCCTGCTCCTGCTCCTGCTCCTGCTCCTGCTTTTGTTCCTGCTGCTGCTGCTGCTGCTGCTCCTAACTTTAATCTAAACCGTACTCCAACTGTAAGCACTTCTTTTTTATCCTTTTTTTAAATTCCTTTTTGCTTATTATTTTATTAGCCACCTATATATCAAGATATTCTTGATTTTCGACGATCACCACAGCCTTTGCATGCTTCTCCCCACCCTCTCCAGGACCCCTTTCTGTAAGTATTTCTTCTTACTGTTTTTTATTATACCTTTTACTGATCATTATATTTAGCCACCTCTAATTGACCACATTATTGAGTTTGATCAACCAATACAGCCAGAGCCTCCTTTACGTGCTGCCATCACACGTTTACCTTTTGACCCTACTTGGCAAATTCACTCACTTGGGCAAATGAACATTCAGTGCCCTTTCTGCCATGCTCTTCATTGGCCAGCTGAACAGCTCTCTAATTCTACTGCTAATGAGCCCAAGTTTGGTATGTGCTGCTATCAAGGCAAAATCTCTATTCGTCCTCTTCAACACATTCCCAGAGAGCTTTATGAGCTCTTTAAGATTAGAGATCCTACAAGCAATGCCTTTCATGATGCCATTCTTTATTACAACAACACCTTGGCTATGACTTCTGTGGGCAGGGCAACTGTTCCTTCTGTCAATCGCGATGGCCATGGTCCTTATTCCTTTGTTTTACATGGTGAACTCATTCATTATGCTGGATCTATCATTCCTCCTCACAATGATCCTCCCAGATTTGCTCAGCTCTATCTTCATGATCCTGCTCAAGCCAATGCATATTGTTTGGAGGAACATCATCGTCATAATCAAAACAATCAAAACAATCAACCTATCTCTCCTCTTGATCCTCAAACCTTGAATGTACTTCAAGGCATCCTTCTTCAGTCTCACCCTGCTATTCACCTTTATGAGCAGGCACTTGAGATGACCATTAACATGCATGATAGGCAGCACTATATGATCTCCCTTCGCTTTAATCCAAGCACTGATGTGTGTCACTACAACCTTCCTTTAGAAAATGTGCAGGAGATTGCCATTAGTGTTGCGGCCGCTCTGAAGCCAGAGCTAGCCGAGAGCCTAGCCGGTTTCTAGCCAATTTTTTTTGCTTAGAATGGAGCCAAGTGCCGGCTAATTTCTAAATAGCCTAGCCTAGCCGGTTTACGGCTACTTGTTATGGCTCCACCGGCTCCACCAGCTCACACGTGGCTTGGCTCGACTTCGGCTCCGAGCTGTACACCGATTGCACACTGATAACAATCATAACACGCATCACATCCACGCAATCCAATTTCTTCAGATATGATGGATTCTATTACAATACGGGCTGCATTCATCTCTCACACACAGCACAGTACTACAAGGGATCACGGCCTGCGGGCTAGGGTCGCAGTCACAGCACGTTGATATGGCAATGGCAAGATATGGCGGTGACGAAGATCAGATACAGTGCATGACTCTTAAGTCCAAAACAATAAAACAAAAGGGGGAGAGATGTTGGCAATACATGGGATGATAGGATTGATATGTTGAGAGGTACCCACATCACCGGGTCTCTGCTTACATTGGGGAGATGGTGACAACGGCAACTATGGTACATTGAGTTCGCTTCCAACAAATTATCAGAGATCACATACCTGCAACTGCCTTTCTACGAGTGACGACCCTATTGGCCAGTGACAAGTAAGGGCTCGGTCCGTGTTGTCGGTGGCATCTGATTGAGCGGCAGTATGCACTGCGCGAGGAGGGAGTGCAGGTACCGATAGTCTGGTTTGTCTTTAAAGCCGAGGGAACATATGTGCTGAATAAACTTGATAAACGGCGGTGGTAGACCCATACAAAGGGTCTTGGCCGTCGTCACTTGCTTTAACTTCAAAACTTCATCATGATGGACTTGACCAGGATCGACAGCGATGCCTTGCCAGGGTAGCCGGCCCTTCACTAGATAAACAATAACGTATGCCAACGACTCCAGGTCGTCGCGTCGCGATTGTGCTAGTCCGAGATGGCTGTTGATCGGCGAATAACGGACAGTCCCAGTGATGCCAAGTCCCTTGACTTGCGTGATGTGTTTATGAGTGGCTGGGTTGCAAAAGAGCCGAGTGAGTCCGAAGTTGATAAGAAAGACTTGGCTCGACCTGTCACCGGTCCCTATCATGAAATTGTCTGGTTTAACATCGAGATGAACGTAGTGGTGATCATGCAATGACTTGAGGACCGAAAGCTTAGAATCAGATGTAAATAAAAGTGCACTTCGAGCACAGGGAGAAAATACCATTTGTTTTGCGTAACTGAATATGGTGTTGGCATCGAGCGCACTTAGTTGTGCCATCTCCTCAAGTGTGCACCCAAGGCGGCTGAGCACCATGACATTATATCGCCCTTCCATCCCGTACCAAAGCATCTTGGGGATTCCACAGACTCCTGAAGTCGCCCGATAAACGTTGTATTCATGCTCGAGCTTTGAGCCCCATTCCAGGGCAACCTTAAGTTTCACAGCTACATCTCGCTCCTTCTTAATGTCTTTTTCCAGATAAACTGTTCCTAAACAGAATGAGGTAGGTATGATGGCCCAGATGGCCTTTAGATTGATGTATCGAAAGTCCCAGCACCAAGTAGCTTTCCCACTTGATACCTACCGCCTACTCATACAATATCTGGGGTTACAGTTTGGAGGTCAACTGCTACATGTTGTCCAGGCATTAGGCCAAAGGGCGAATACAAATTTGGTAGGGTATCTTGGGTTGAATTGCGGGGGCGTGAGGGCTTGAAGGGGAATCAACGAAAACACGAAAAGGGTTCGAACTCAGACTCAAACTCAGATTCCTGTGACCAAGAATTCTTTTCGGGTCTTTACGGAAGCGCAAACAATCTGAATGGCTTGGTTGATTGAGATTATTGCACAAGCACAGGCAATGTGAGTGAATCAAGGTACACAAACAACGACAAACAACATGAGTAGCAACCATCTGATGAATGCAACACCTTATTCTTCATCATCGTCATTGTGTAACCCACCCCCGAACTCGCCGTTGTCATCATTGTCGTTGTTGTCGTTGTCGTTGTCATTGTCATTGTAGTTGTTGTTGTTGTTGTCAACTTTATCATCGCCATCTGATAGTGCATGCAGTAAAGTGTTGGTGGTGGCCTGGCGATCCCCAGTGAGCAAATGTGCAAGTAGATCCTTGGTAGTGCCTGCGTTCCCTGTCCTCTTCATCTTGCTTTGCGCCGTCTGCCAACCACTGGTAAAGTTGAACCGCTCTTTCTTAAATGAAAACTTCAGAGTTTGTAAGGCCTCCATCAACACTGCGTGGATGCGGTTGTGTTTCAGAGTATCAGTTTCCTTTGCGGATGAGAATACGCGTTCACAGGGAACAGAAGATGCCTGAATCGGAAGATAATCCAAGGCAATCCCGAACAACGTTGGAAACCCCACCTTGTTGATCTGTATTGCTCCCATCAGCATCCTTTATCCTCGTTGATGTGAGTATAGCTCACTCACCTCCCAAAAATGAAGAATATCCGTCTCGAGCGGGGAAAGCGAGGTGGCCGTATACTTGTCGAATTCCTCCTGAACAGTTCCCCGGTGTGGAGACACATCAAGGTTGTCGAGTAACTCGTCTACCATGTGGTTATCAAGTTGGAAACGCGACACAGCTTTGAAGGATGACGACTTTCTGAACTTGGACGATTTGAGCAGTGTAGCAGGTGCACATTGTGCAAGGGCTTGAGGGGCAGCAGAAGGGATACCCGAGGACTGTCGGCTGCGATATTTCAACATCTTGCTGACGATTTAGATTTCGACTTGATTATTACGAGTGAGTACTCACAAGGTTGATAATCAAGCCTTTAGTGCGCTTAGTATAACTTCCTCCCCAATGGCGAGTAATCCACTCGAAATGGATGCAAGGATTGAGAACTGGGAGCAATAAACCTGTTGTCAGTTCACGTTAAGTTTGGATAACGAACTCGGAAGCAACTCACACATCACAATCACGTACACATTGGTGTCGTCTATGCGGGTATAATACGTCTTAGCCCACTCCAAGCCGATGTCGATCCAGGGTTTCAACTCTGGGAACTTGGTACGGAGTTTTTCCCATCGGGTCATGAAGATCTCGAAAGACGGAACAGCTCCTGAGAGCACTGGGATCAATTCGGCCGACATGACTTGCTGGACCATATGAGGAACCTGTGCAGTGAGTTGAACGAACAGCGGATGAATCTGGATCTGAGTAAAAACTGACAGCCAATACTGCATAGAGAGCATCGAGGAGTTCCCAGTCCAGATCTGTGAGTTTATATTCTGTAAGCCCGTGCACCTTCATACTGAAAAAGAGGTTGATGGCCTGTACGCATGTCAAATTTTAACAATTTGAACGAGAGGGGTGTCCGTGCATATGAACACTCACCGGTCGAAGCACCAACAGACGCTCGATCATACAATATACCAAGTCCACCGAGTTTTGACATCGCGCAACAGTTCCAAGTCGGGAAGGTCGATGACTTTATCATTGCTAGACCTGAACCAGCCACTATGGTTTCCGGTGTTGATTACTTTCTTGAACGCCTGCTTCCTTTGATCCGACGAACGCACGATGCGGACAATTCTGCGGGCACGTTTGATGGGATCGCGCTTCAACCCTGAGTACCAGTCCTGTACGTCCTCATCCAACATGTCGAGCCATTCTTCATCGAGTGTAAGCTCAGGAATATCGGATTTTCGAGCAAACAAACGGTCGTCGTCGTCGTCGTCGTCGTCGCCATAGCCATTGCCATTGCCATTGCCATTGCCATCGTCATCGTCATCGTCGCCGTCTTCGACGTTGGAATAAACCATGTCACCCTCAGCTTCAGATTTGAGGGTTCCGAGAAATTGCTTAGAGATACGTGTAGATGACGCAATAATATGAGATGAGCATATGTTGATGATATGCGGATAACAATGAATACGGTTGTTGAGACGATCAAACTCGACATTCTTGTCATATCGCTTTAGTAGGGCCTCTAGCTCCCACATTGCCATGGCATTGTTTTCCGCATTGTCAAGAGTGAAATGCCCAATCTAATGGTGATAAGATAAACTAAAAACAACTGTCATAACAAGTTCTTACCTTCGATGTGATACCGGCACGTTTGAGAAGATGAAAGATATTCCAGGTGATGTTCTTTCCAGTATGCTTATGCTTGAGACGATGGAATCCAATCAGCGCCGACTTCAGTATAAGGGAGCCGCTGGGCCCTTATCGGAAACCCAGTGGCAAGTGAGGGCAAGATATGAAGAAAAATTCCCAGATGACCATACGTCAGCTGTGAGGCTAATACGACCTGGCAAGTCCTATTTCAAATAAGTTACGTAAAGCAGAGAGCAGAAATAGTACACACAGCGAGCTCCCGCGTCAAGCTATCGAACCATTTGTGCCATTGCTCTATGATGCCCTCCCGGAGTCTGTCTCGACAGGGATCTCTTTGTCTTGTAGGCTTGGGCAAAGGAGCATGCAGAGGTCACGAAATTCGGGACACTCGATAACACGAATTGACTGCATAGAGATGAGGCATAAGTTAGAGACTGAGAACGCGTTACTCACTTGGTCATCAGCAACGACAAAGCGAATGAGATAGTTAATGAATGATGCTTGCGTAAAAGGGGGAAGAGAATGTTTGCGGGCATCTACAGTGTTGGATTTACCGGCCTTTACATCACTCGAGAGGCGATAAGTCCAGTTGTTCTCCACAATAGCCTTGTCGTAGGCGGCAGCGTGCTTATTGGCGAGGTGCTTTCGAAGATTCAAATATCCGGTAACCAAACAGTAGATGTAGTTATCTACTTCGTCTGGAACTTCTGAGAAGCCATATTTCTCGCTGATATATCACTATCAAAGCAATCGTTGATGTATTGTGCCAAGACTTACCCGCATATTTTGCACACCCGTTTTTTGGTATCCCCCTTCTTTCCATACACGACAAAGAAGTACTTGATGTCCAAAGCCGCTTTTGCATTCTGAGACTCTACTGTGTCCAGAGTAGGCAGGGAGAAGGCAGGTTTGAGCAGGGGATGAGCCGTTTCATCAACTTGGGGTGGGGTATCGTGACTGTTATCATTCTCGTAGTTTTCATCAGGGAAGTCAAACTCTTCGCCGCTGCTGGTTTGACCAGACTGAAAATGAGGAGCAACCTGTTAAGATTAAGAAAGTGATATTATTGATGAAAGTAATCACCAATTCAACGCGTTTATGGCGTTTTTTAAGCCTGGGTTCGGTGGTCCAAGAAGTCGCCACTCGCACTCACCCCTTCTCAGAAGCATTGTGCTTCTCTTTTCGTACATTTTTGGGGGCTTGTTGGGACATTACCTCTGAAGCAGCAGCAGTCCTCTCAGTGGCTACATTGTTGGCAGAGCGTCAAGGCATTTCAGTAAAATGGGGGTAACAGTGATGTGATGTATAATGATCGGGGGGTTTCTGAAAAAAAAAGTAGTAATATACAATACAAGCTAGCGCAAACTATCACAAACACCCCACACTAATTCTTCTGTCGCTTCGAATTCGATGAATGGACGGGCTCGGAATGGACCGGCTGCGAATTTTGTGATGCATAATAGCTACCCCTCGATCTCTTGGACCCAGAGAATGAGCTTGAATGTGCATCTGCAGAGAGTTCTATCACTTGCAGCTCAGCAGAATCATCTTGAGGCCACTGCTCCTTAAGCGCGGCGTCCAACGCCTTGAAAACTTTAGAATAAGTGACAATACGCCTCTCTGCAAGACTCTCCATGGCAGTAGCTCTGTCCCCAGACGCAGAATTATTGAAAAGGAGATTGACCGTGTCAGCATCCGTCTCGGCACTGACATGTCGAAACCTAAGAGTGGTTTTGAGGTTTAAAAGCAAATAGGACAGAGGACCATTTCCTGTGGCTTTGAAGTTGTTTACATCGCTTGAGTTTGCCATCCAGTTAACTTTGCTATCATTACCATAAATGGTGGAGGGGCCCATCTTACTAGGGTCACTGAACGGCGAATGACGGGGGTCGGATTGAACACATCAGAGAGTACCAAACCACGCTTTGAGGCATCGTAAGAGCTGGGTAGGTACTTCACACTGAGCCAGAACATGACGTAGAACGCGGATTCCAGGTCATGAACGAAGGTTTGAGAGATTTTGGGATCCGCGATGAGATCAGCAGCCATGAACTGCCAAGTACCCTGATTCAAGTTCATTAATACTGCAGTGCATATCGAAAGGGGTTCAATTCTCACCATACGTGCAGCGCGACGTGCTTTATGCTCAGTTGACTTGACATCCTTACATAAATCCCAGTCAATAAGGAGACCACCGGCTTCATTTCCCTCTTGAATTAGAATATTTGAAGGACTGATATCACAATGGAGGATACTGCAGCGGTTGTACGCAGCTTGATGAGCTATAGTGGTGACATCATCCATAAGGGTAGAGGATACGCTTTAACTCCAAAGAACTCACCCATTAAAGCGGCACGAATGGCATGTACCATAGACAAACTGGACTTGAATCGTTTGAGGGAGTGCCTATAGTGTCCAGCACAATACGATAATGTCTGTGAGGCATGAATTCAGCTGCGGACTTGGGGGAGGTTATCCAATCCGCATCGACAAAGAGGTGGGTTTGTGTGCTATGATACGTGTTGTTGCCAATATCCCCCAAATTCGAGCAACGTGCGATATAAGGAACTTGATTGGCTTGGAGTATCGCGTAAGTATCGCCCTCCTTCGGGATTCCGACTATATCAATCCTCCAAGAGTCCTTGACAAAAATGCGCATATTCCTGCGAATGTCATAAGCGATGAATGTTCGAGTCGCACGTCCAAGTGGGGGGAAATTGTTGTAGAGGGGCTTCAATGACGTAGTTGTCAGATTCGTTGACATATCCACTCCTCGGGACGGAGACGACCAAAAATTTCTTTGCCTTTGCCTTTACCTTTGTCTTTGCCTTTGCCTTTGCCTTTCCTCTGCCTGAACCGGAGCCGCGAAATTCGTCGATAAGGCAGGTGGCAGTGTGAAGCTCGTTGGCTCCAGGTGCTCGGACAGTGGAGTCAGAACCTCGTATGTCGGATTTTGCATAATTATAACAAATAAAGAAGTCAAAAAAGTGACGTTCCTCATTGAAACGTATTGGCGCAGTAATGATAGCACCACCACGGTCCTATCAGATAAGTCTCGCGTAATTGTGGACGACGAGAACGAAGAACATGTGGGTCCAAAACTGTGAGCTCAGGTGCAAGGAGACATAAGATATTATCTGGCCAAGAGTGTTGAGCCCGTCCTTTGAATCTTTCACGATCAGATTGATGCATAGTGTGGATGTTTGGTTCGGGACAATGAAAGGATCCATACTAGGCTGGGATTTGTGCTCCATGAAAAACTCAACAAGGGAAGAATTGGTGGGTTGCTGTGAGATTTCTTTGGCGTATACAGTCATCTATGGCCATTTGGGCTACCACGGTCATTTGGGCTAAATCAAAATTCCATGCCAAGAGCTCAATATTTGGTCTCGGAATTTCTGATACTCTAATCTGCTATATATAAATGATGTGTGACCAGTAGCCTGAAGGATGTAAGCTTGTGGATCAAGTCCCAGAGTCAAATCAGTGCGGAAAGTGCACAAAAATGAAATCTTATTGGCACTTTTTATAATAAATATGAGGTCTTATACAGTAAACTAAGTTCTAGTATAGGATTAACCAGTATGGCAGTGATGTCTAAAAGCTCTCTGAGGGTATAAAAGCATGTTGTTGCAGCAGGAAATAGCATTTGGTACAAATGTACCAGATGTAGCGTTACTAGCATGCTTACGTGTTGTCACAGTATGACGAGAGCGACAATGGGGATGGTGACGATGATTAGATCATCATTGATTACATGTGTCTAGCCGAGCGTGATGTGGTCACAGCCCAAATGTCCATATAGCTCCGATAACAACATTTTGACTTGATCCTGCTCGATTCAGCCCATTTCAAACCCGATTAGTCTCATACCATTGTCAAATCTCAGAAAAGACCCTGCTTAAGTGATCGGCTCAAACCGATTTGGCACTCAAATGTCACACAAGTAATCCGAAGCGATATAAAATTTGGTCAGCCCAAATGGCCATAGATGACTGTACAGACCAATCGGGTCGTATTTTGAAGGGAGATTGGGGAGTTTCTTCTTCCTCGTCTGATGAGGCAGTGATAGAGATATCAAGGGCCGGTAGGAAGGGTTCAAGACTGGATTTCTAAATAAAACAGTTAAGATAATTGCCAAAACATTATTTGGGCCATGATGGACATACCATTGCTTTATACGGAGCACGTTTAGTCGCAGCGCTTGCACCGGTGGCACCGGTGGCACCAGTGGCACCAGTGGCACCGGTAGATGCTAGCAAACTTGTGAACATTCCCACCTGGAAGCTTGGTGTGCCTCCAGGTATGGATATGGAGTGCAAGGGGAGAAATCGATCCAGGAAGATGTCAGGAGGCATAGGACCAAGAACATAAGGTGCAGTATTGGATGTTAGCATATGGTGAACAGGATGTCTGCTAAAGCATTTCATTCCAAATCGCTCAGTAGTATTAAAGTGTGAATGGATTGGAGTACATGCAGAGTCCGACTGGTTGTAAGTAGGGGATCGCCAGGAGATGGGCAGTCAGCGGGTCGGTTGCCAACACAGGGGTCGGGCACGTGGTCAATGGGGAGATCGCCGGTGAATGAGCCATCAATGGGTGATATTTTGGGCTTTGAAAAGGAACTCATGTTGGCAGGTTTGTTCGTAGGGCCGATTGTTTGAGGGCGTGAGGGTTGTTGTGACCGTTGTTTGAGGGGGGGAGTATGGCTATGGGCCGAGCTGCCCACGGGAAGAGTCGGCTAAATATAGGTCAGAGCCAAATGTGGCTCAGCTCGGCTAGCATGTTAGCCGAGGTCGGCTCTCGGCTAAAACCGGAATGGAGTGGGAGCTGCCACAACACTAGTCTGGGGTGGCTTCTAAACGACCCCTTTACCACTAACTACTATAAATTCGTTATCCCAGACCCCACTTCTAGGGATCGCATCGTTGCTCCCTACATTTCCTTTGCCCTCGAATCCCGCAAGCCCGAGATCCAAGCCACCTATGGCAAGGATCATTATGTCTATACTCGCTTGCTTACCCCATTAGCCGTCGACTACTACTGTCTGCCGGCAACCCCAGACCAGATCCACCTCATCACAGATCCCCCATCTCCACCGCCATTACCAACGTCGTGAACCACCTCTTCCCCATCGACCTCCAAGTCGCTTACCGCCGCTACCTCCATCTCAAGAAGCGGCAGTACGAGGAAGCCGCCTCCGCTGGTCGCCGCCTGGAGCAACTCCAGCGAGCGCTGAACCGAGAGAATCGATACTCAGAGGCAGCCCTGTGCGTACTCTCCTCCATGGAGAATGCTAACTTTCTAGGCCACCTCTTCTGCGTCGACTACGAGGTTCTCCACGAGCTCACCCACGACGCCCCCTCTGCCGACGCCTTCCTCCACGAGTCCACCCTCTTTCGCGGAATCATCACCAACACCCCCCTTACTGCCAAGGCCAACGAGCACCGCAGCAGCGGCCCCCACCGCAATGCGAACGCCCCCTCCAACACCTTTCAGCGCTTCATTGTGGAGCAGCTCAAGGAGTGCGGAGTCCAGCTCAAGGCCAAGCTGGAGGAGAAGCTGAAGGAGTGCGATACACTCGCGCCTCCTACCCAACCACCACCACCCCCTCGCTGTTTCTGCTGCAGGAAGATTGGGCATCTCAAGGCCCAATGTGGTGGCAAGTGTCGCCGCCCCGGGAAGAAGGAGAGAGCAAGGCTAGCCAGACTCTGACTAGCTATGTTTTTCACGTTCGTTACCCTGCACTCACACATTTATCATCCCCTTTGCCTTACTAGGCCATTTTTACTATCCATACCACTTTCGGATGTACTGTGTCAAGTCTCTTTAGCGGACTGCCTTCTCGTCCCCTCCTACCCTTACTATCGTTCCTTCTGGGACCATGACAACTTCCACCTCCCTTCACCCTTCTCTATGGTACAATCTCAGCCTTTCTTCGGACTCACCCCTTACTATTTGATCATTGTCTTTCCTTCCGCTACCTTACGAGTCACTCTGCTTCATTCCTTCTTACTTTCTCGCTATCGTTTACAGCCCGTGCCACTAGAGGTTAGAGACCTCCTCCCTCGTCCCTGCCTCAGTCGTTTATTTCAACTCTGAAACGGGGATCATGTTACGCTTTTTCGTCTATCTCTATGTCACGCGCTCACTTGTATTATACCTTACTCTAGTTTCACGTGATAGGCTTGTGAGTAGATGGTTGTCCATCGACTTGTTCGCCTATCAGGTGCCCCTTGCTAGGTTTGCGGGTGTCTGAATGACCTTTGACCCTCGCGCACCTAGCGGGCAACACCGGCCCGCTTTTCCGCTTCCACGATTACCTTGTACGTCTTGTATTATTATCTCGATCCTTAGCAGCTTCTTTTGGCGCCCTGTACCTTTTCCTCCCATTATGGTATCTCCACTTATGCCTTTCTTATTTGTACGTCTCGCTTCGTCCCTGACTCGCTCTGACTCCTTCCATTGCTTATTGATGTGTTCCCTTTACTTTACTGACGTGTCACCTTATGCTGACGTGTTACATATCACCGTGTTCATCTGGTGATGCTCTCACATGATGGACACGTCGACATGTACATGGACTACGTGTACATTACTGTGTTATGACTTGCTCTTGTCTACGTGTACTTTTACTTCGATGACGTGTTGCTTTACCTTGTACAGTATATTAGGACACCTGTAAAGACCAAGTCGCTTCAGACTTGATCTCCTTTGTGAATTTAGGACCATAAACCCTCTAGAAGCTTCGCTCACTCTAGCTTGCACTTTTGCTCACTCAGCTAAGCCTATCTTCTTGGCAGTCGTCTTCCTCTGCCTTGTTATCCTTGAACCTCTCATCGTACACATTACCATTCACATCGTACTTGCGCCAAGGTTAATACCCTTGGTCTGCTATCTGATTTAGCTTCAGTTCAAGCTAGCTTTGCCTCTTCGTTGGCGACTCTTACTTAAGAGTAGACTCTATCACCATCGAAGCTTCAGCAGAGCTTACCCAGGGAGTGACTCTGCACAATACGAGAAGTCCGCTCATAACACCAAGGCCAAAAGGAAAGGGAAAGGGGTACGCGCCAGTGAAGTTCTTACAGGAAAAAGTGATCCAGTGCTAGCAGTGACAGTTATGGAGAGTCTCCCAATAAAGGGAGGAGGGTAACTTAGATGCGACAAAAGCTGCCCCACCGCTCAATCTCCCTGTACGCTGCGTCAAGTAAGAGGTCTCACTTTTGAGACAGGCTCAAAAGGATATACAACCGGGAAACAATCCACAGATGCAGAAAGCCCGGGGAGGTAAGACTTTACAAAACTTCACTTTCAAGAACCCAAGGGCTCTTCTAATTCCCGAAGAACCCACTAAAAAGAGCCGACAAAGACGCTAGAAAACTAAAAATAAAAATAAATAAAAGAAATAAAAGAAATAAAATATAAGATACACACGTTAGCAGAGAATGGAATAAAGCAGTGGCAGTGATTGCCAAAGTATATAGGGTTGCACTGGCAGCTGTTGCAAAAGGAGAATGTAGACAGTGGCTGTAATGGCAAAGTGTGACTGATAAGGCTGTTGTGTGGCCTGGGTGGCCAAAAAAGGGCACTATAGGGCCAGCTGTGGCTGCTGTGAGCTTTGTGTAGCTGCTGTGGCAGGCAAAGTGGAAGGGATTGCAGTGGGAGGAAAAGTGGGAGGCAGAGGGAGAGGCAGTGGGTGGGCAGTGGGCAGTGGGCAAAGGGCTGTCAGCCGGTGATTCAGCCCAGGCCGGCCACCTTCCTTTTTGGGTGCTTGCCCTATCGGGCCAGCAGCTGCTGACCAATTTGCCAGCAGCCCTATTGGGCCAGCTGGCTGCTGACCAATTTGCCCTTTCTTGGAACAGGCATGCATTTCCTTTCTCAGTCAACCCATATACGGGCAAGCGCCCATTCCATTCTCGGCACATTGAGGATTATATTGTTGATACCGATTTGTCTGTTGATGCCTTACCTGATTTGTTCCTTGCTTACTGTGTACTTGATGCGTCATATAGGGCTGCACGCTGTAGCCGTACTTTCTGGCCATACAGCCGGAATTGGACGGGCCCTGTCACTGTACTGTCAGTAACCAACTTTGGGACTTCATCCGGCTGACCCAGTATGGGCCGGATTCCGTACTCCGCCACATCATTACATGTGGAAATGGCCGCCAATGGCCGGACGCTTCATGTGATCATGTGACCAAAACCATGACTGTTGATGAGTCCCACGACTCCTGTTCACCCACCACAGCTCGTTGTCTCATCACTCATTGGACCCTCAACATCGCCCCACATTCCCACACGACCTCCATCTCAAACAGGCTTGACTTGTTGTTGGTCTGTCTTGGTTGAAACCGTCGGTGTACCCCTCTACCCCATCTTCGTGCGTGTGGATCGTGATATCAAGGGATCGCCATCATCGCCCCAGTGGCCCCACCCATTCCGCACGACCTCCAATTCAAGTGGACTTGACTCGTTGTTGGTCTGTGTTGGTTGGGACCATCAGTGCTCCCTGCTATCCCCTCTCCGTGACCAGGACATCAAGTCCATCTGCTGTCCCGCTTTCGGAGTCTGTTGGACGTCTCATTGCTCTTTTACATTTGGTGCGTGATCATTACTCATTACACTGTATCTGGGCTGACACATTTCTTTTCCTGCACACCGCGTGACCCCTCTTTGACATGCGGTATGCAATCTTTTACTCAAAATGATCGTTTTACTCATTACATGGCGACTAAATGACGCTTACATTCAGTGTGTGTCTGATTGACACATTCGGTGCGATTGTTTACTCATTACTTGCATCTGATTGACACATGCTAGCGCTTGTGTCTTTTAAAAGTAGGGGTTTCTGGCTTTTTGCTCTGTTCGCTCTCTGCTAGCATGGCTCATCTCATCTCTCAACATCGCCCCACCTTCCCACACAACTTCCATCTCAAACAGGCCCGACTTGTCGTCGGTCTGTCTTGGCTGGAACCGTTGGTGTACACTGTACTATGCTACCCTCTTTCCGTTCGCGTGGGCCGTGACATCAAAAACTTCGCTGTTGCCATTCCAGTGGCCCCACCCGTTCCTCACAACCTTCAATTCAAGCAGACTTGACTTGTTGTCGGTCTGTCTTGGTTGGAACTGTTGGTGCTCCCCGCTACCACTCTCTGTGTCTGGACATCAAGTCCGTTGCCGTCATTGTCCCGCTTGTTCTGTCTACTCAAGTCTTCCCGCCTTTGCTGCACACTGCTTGACGTCTCATTTTTCTTCTGCATTCAGTACATGATCTTTACTTATGACATGATGTCTGGCTGACGCGTTTCTTAGCAATTTATAATGTCTTATCCATCACCCCCGTATTATTACGCATGCTGGGGTCCAGCTGGTGACTGGCGTCGAGGCCATGTCATTCTGGCCACAAACGTTGACACTATCCCATCCCCCCCTCCTCGACACCAGGCTGCCGTCATGGTTGACGGCTTGTGGGTGAGCATGAATGGACGCTTTACCTCTAGCCATATCGTTACGAGTCTCCTTACCTTGCCTGGCTTCCTCTCCCATCAAAGAACGCTGTGTCCAACGCTCTCACAAGGCCTATTCACAAAGGGATGTGGCAGGCTCATCCAACAAATCCAACATCCACGTTGTCGATCCCAGGGTGTTGGGTGAGTTCAAAGACAAACTGGAGGATGCCAAGGCTGTCGTGATGGATCCTTTCCGTGACATTATTGCCGACACATGCTTTTCACACATTCAGCACCCGAAGATAGCATACAGCCGAGCCTTCTTGGCCCTAGACCGTCTGGCCAAGGACTTCAAAGCATGGCGCAACTTCGTTGAGGTTGTGAGGTGCCTCCAACGTAACCTCCTTGAACTTAAGGCATTTGCGGACTGGTGGCTTGACGTACAACAGGGAGGTGAGTTTCAACCAGCGTTTCGCCCCCCTACTTGTGGGGCAATTTTTGATGATGAGGACTTATATGCTAGCCATGTCCGCTGGTCCATCGCTGCCTATCTTATCATCCCCAATGACCGCTTCATTCTCGACCCAGACAAATGGGTCGATCTCTTGCCATGCAACTTGTCCCGAATGGATATGATGTTCATCCATCCCCTCATACATTCCCTTCAACTGTGGTACTATCCCCACATATAGGGGACATCTATTCTGACTTCGAAACCGCTGCTCGTGGATACGCCGAGCGTTTGGATACTTTCAATCCGACAAGGGGTTTAAAGCGCACCCTGGACAAGCGCCAGAATCAGTGGGCCGATGAAGGTATGTTTCTTTTTGAATCCATTCTGGTTACCGCTCAAATGCTTCTTCAGATGGCTGCATGGTGAAGAAAAGAAAGTCCATTACAGCAAATATGCCTGGTAACACCCGAGAGCTGCAATGACTTCGTGACAGCGGGTCTGCACCTCTTTGGTACCCAAAATGGCAAGGTATTTGGGACTCTGCGGCCTTACACGTCAGTCCTATCGATCTCAAGGAAGGACAGTCCCCTTGCTGTTTCGCACTTCCCCCGGTTCATCTCTTCTGGGGTGCCTCTAAGCAGAATCAGAGGACGTACTATTACCATCTTCTCGTACTGCGGAACCAAATTTTGTTGCGTGCCCAAGGTGATCTCCCAGGCCTCACGACTGAGGAATGGAGGTCCATTCTGGGCAATACATATTGGAAGTCGATGTGGCCAAGGCCAAACCCTGACGATGGGTCTCATCCAACTTTGACCCTGTGCGCTTTTGGATTAAGGGAGGACCCCTCTTTTTTGGTGATGAGCTCAGTGTAGAGGTCACCTTAGGACGTGATGTGGCCTCTGTTTTACATTGCCATTGTGAAGTTCAGATGGACTTGGCTGACGACGAGGAGATCTGACAAACCGCACTCTATGACTTGAATATGCATCATGCGTTAGCTGAAATCAAGGAGATGGATCGCCTCCAGTTCGGGTTGGACTATGAGAGGCAGAACCAAGGTCGCCTCTCCACCATCCTTGACATGATGGATATGTGGGGCCCCATCAGGAATGGAGGGGTGAAGCCGGGCTTTTTTGAGGACAAGAAGGCATGGATTAATTGGCTTCGGGCAGCACGTATAATCGTTATGGAATGGGAAGGCTTCGATGACTGGGACTGGGCTGGTCTCAAGGATGTCAGGAATATGGCCATCAACAAGAAGTTATCCCCTACGGATTTCCATATGTTAACTGTACGCATCCTCACGTTCTTCATCAAGACATTTGTTACTCGTCTTGGTTACTATCCCTCCCTATGCTCTGCCCTCCAACCCTCGCTAACCCACGCTGCCCAAATCATCAGAAGAAGTTTGCTACTGGAATTCTGTAGTTTTTGGCATGTACATACACTCTACCACTAATCAATAACACATAGGCCTTCTTGTGCAGCAGCTATTCGTGATTTGGTTTAGGTATTATTGTCTCAGTTATATCTTTCTATGCCACCCCATTCTTTCCGTGTGACCTCCAACTCAAGTAGACTTGACTCGTCATCTGTCTGTCTTGGTTGGATTCACCCTCGTGCCCTCACTGAACAGGGTTGCAGAAACATGATGGACCATCGGAGCGCCCGCTAGTCGCCTGGCCTTCTCGTGCAGCTGCTATTCGTGATTGGATTAGGTATTATTGTTTCAGTTATATCTTTCTATGCCGCCCCATTCTTTCCACATGTCCTCCAACCCAAGTAGACTTGACTTGTTGTCTGTCCGTCTTGGTTGGATTCACCCCTCATGCCCTCACTGAACAGGGTTGCAGAGACACGATGGACCATCGGAGCGCCCGCTAGTCGCGTGGCCTAACACATGTCTGCCTCGTGCTTGCTAGGTTCGTCTTCCTCGTCCTCTATTTTCCTTATCTCTCACTTCATGCCCCCCCCCCTCTTGCCCTTCTCTCCGCACAACCACCACAGTCCCCATCATCGTTTCCCTATCTGTGTCCGGTCACATTGCGGGCAATACACCCTCATCATCACCTCTGGTGATCCACCTATCCACACTTCCATTGTTCCTCACCCATCGGGCCTTGGCCAAGGTTTGGCTTGCAAACCCCGACCACCGACCACCATTGTCTCAAGTTATGTTCCTTATACAGGAGACGGTACTGGGTGAGTATCGTTTTTTCTGTTTCGCAGTTACATTTTAAATACGAAGTCATTTAGGTTGTTACCCTTTCTGGACTGTCACCTTGGTCCTGTATTAGGCTGTATGCTGAGCGTACGTACTGTGTTGATTGCATAAAAACCTCATTGATTCCTTCTCAGTTCGCCCAGTACTCTCGTCTCATACACTTTACCTCCATCTGCCATGCAAGAGTCCTCTAAGCCAGCATCATCAAGCAACTTTGTTTGGTATCACTCTGAAGGTGATGACAAGCCTATAGGACCCCGTTCACCTGGCAAGACGAGAGAGGACAGGGGCCAGGATGCAGATTCAGGTATGTGCTCTGGTTTCTTACTTGCATGTCTGTGATTTATTAATATTGTAATGATAGGCATGGCCGCATTCAGCACAGTGGACGGGGAGGAAGATGGCTGAAGCCCTCGAGTATGAGAAGGGCTGACGATGATGGTAACCCAATCAAACGCCTCACGACCCTCACTGTACGCCCACCTCGAAAATCTCGCCAAGCCAAGAAGCAACGCATCGACACAACGGAGGTGGGAGCCTCCTCGGATAAAGATGATCGTGACTTCCAGGATACCAAACCTGCAGAAACCGAAAGCTCATCACCCTCGGAAGGTGGCTATCGAGATACGCTCCCATCTAACGCTGAGGCAAGTTCCTCTTTTTGTCTTATTGATTCCATTCTAACACGCACGACTATCTATGTGCAGGTTGCAGATATCTTACCATCTAAGACGATCCCCACTGTGGGGCGGGGTACTTTCAGAAAGCGCACATGCACAAAGCCAACAGCCTCTTTGATGAGATCCAACCATCAGCCGCACTGAGAGCATGTGCAGCAACAATGATACACGTGAAAAAATACTGAAACCAACGGTGTGTAGTCCCCCTTTACACTCTCACTTAGTGTTAACATGCCGAATCAAAGGGTATAAGAAATCCTATTTATTACTTCTATGAGACAGTTAAACAAAATTCGAACGGAGAACTTGACAACCCTGGCGACAAGTACTACAAGTGCCTCTATGAAAATGCGAAGGTACTGACTATCACAAAGAAAATGAAATATTCATTGAACAGTAAGTGTTAGACCACGCAGCTCAATTTGATGTGCACTCACTACTTCCAGCAGGTCTGATAGGTCATTTAAAATCTGTGTCAGCACCGATGTATCACCTCTATATGGTGATGAAGGAGAAGTCACCCGATCAGATTACTGCAGACAAGATTGCCATCGCTTCAGGAAAAAATATTCTTAATCCTAGAGAACTGTCTGTCTTTCTGCAGAAGCTTGAATCTACAAGTACAACCATCCAGAGAGCATTTGAGAAGCAAGTCAATGCCGCTGCAGTAAGTCCTTTATTTTGCCAGTTTATGATGATGCTGATGTTTCAAAGGGTCCTTGGAATCAGGAAAAGTTCGAAGAAAAGTTGGCAAAGTGGATTGTCGCAACAGATCAGCCATTTTATTCAGTTGAGGATCCAGAATTTTGAGAGTTGCTGACGTATGCACATCATCCCTCACCAAATCTCAAGATACCGCATCACAATGCAGTCAAATCATGCATCATGAAGATGGGTTATGATACAGTTAAGGCTACAAAGCATATGTTCCTGGTTCGTAAGCATCTGCTATCATTCCACAATTAGTCTTACAATCCTCTAGACAAATGTCGAAGGCAAAATTAGCATTTCCCTTGACGCATGGACGTCAAGCAACAACTATGCTTTTATGGCTATTGTTGCACACTATATGACGAAGGCCAGACAACTTGTATGTCAATTAATCTTCTGGCACAAGGATTGAGAGACTGATGATGCAAATGTGCTATAGAAGAGCTTCTTATCGATTTCTGTGAATTGGAGGGTGAACACTCTGGGCCAATATGGTGGAGGCAACATGGGAGATGTTAACCAGCTTTGGGATTGAAAATCGGGTTTGTCATGATCTACTTGATTATCGGGTTATATTGAGCATTTTCCTGCAGATAATGGCAATCATGACTGACAATGCATCAAACAACAATACATTGGTTGACGGGATTGTAGAACGTGCCAAGAAGCAAGGCATCTCAATGAATGGTGATTGGGTTCGTCTTCGTTGCATGCCACATACAGTTCATCTTGCAGCTCTCAAAGTAAGTATATAACCTATATTTCCCCTCATATGACTCTCTAATTATCACTCAGCTTCTTGAAGGTATCGGGGCTATATCTGCTGCGAGTCTAAGAAGGCAACATCCCAGAGTGGAAATTATCAAGACTCAGTTATTGCATCACTAAGCCATACATTGACGATGACGCCGTTGAAAGAGATGATGAAGATGAACAAGATGAAGTGTCCCTTGAGCATAACAGATCTGGAAATATTCTTTCTGCAGTTGAAAAGGTAGGTGCTAACATATCCACACAGATAACCCACTAACGTTGTTTCACAGCTTCGAAAAAATTATCCGTGCCATCCGATCAAGCCCCAGCGCAAACAGAGTTGGGTCAATCAAGTAATCATGTCACAATGTGGAGAAACAAATGTTAATGGGCCTCAACGGCCGCTCATGTTGATTCTCAATGTGAAACACGATGGTCGTCCACACATCAAATGATGCGTAAGTTCTTAAAATTTGTAGCACACTCATTTCCATTCACTGTTAATTTATTATAGGCCGTTGCTCTGCAATTTTGAAATGAAATAGATGACTTTGTTGGGCAGAATCGTGACCTCCGATCCCTTGAGCTAGATGAAGATGAATGGGACGCAATAGCTCAAGTTGCTGACTGGCTCATGGTGTTTCGGATGGCAACAACACAGATGTCTACGTCAAAGGTTTCCATGCTTTCCATGACGCATGCT
>JAGKRU010000150.1:0-56033 GCA_022884055.1 Russula griseocarnosa | reverse complement strand
GAAAAAAGAATCAGGCCTAGAACGATGGTTGTAACGCAAGGAAGGATACTACAAAGCGTTTCAGACGCCAGACTTCAAGTTATAGCAGATCGCTGGTCTGCGAGGGGTCCCTACACGTAATCAATGAGGAAGCGGCCGTACCAACTAGAGTAAGGAACACCAACAAGACTGCGACAATGAAGGATTTCCTAAATGCAAGTGAAAAAGAGAAATAAAGACGGGACGCGGGGCTGGACAAGCTGAACGCGTGGTTGACGGGCGCTCTGATACAGATGAACGGGCTAGCCGCGGAGGGGATAGCAGATGGCACATGTGCGAGGTGAACGGGGACTCGGGCTTTCATCCTGCTTGCAGCGGCCACCTGTCACCTGTCTCATGAAGATAAAGGTCAGTTGGCCTAGCCTTGTAGCACGCGCAGAGGCAGGTAGGGACGGGGGCGTTGTAGCGGTTTTGAGCCAGCGAAAGCTCTCGTCAAGGGGCTACCGCTACCCCAACCGCCGATCCTTCTGAGTTCCTTTAGGACGCCTACCATGGACCGCATGGGGAAGGGACATTGCCGCAACCTTTCGGTCATGGTGGAGGAGCGGGCAGACACGAAGTGGGGACAGGGCTGCTTCTTATCCAGCTTTATGGCCAACGACACAGAAGCAGGGGCATTCCCAAAGGTGTGCTAGGGACGTTTCCAGCGCACCAGTGGGACTTTGCGGCGCCGTGGGTCCCTTCCCAAGATACCAATGGGCATAAGGGCTCGGCGCCGCCATCCTAGACCGTAGCCGAGGATCCACCGAGTGGCATGTGCGGTCCTTTCTGACTCAGACACCTTAGTACAGACCTAAAGTTGGTTGGGTTCAAGTTGACATTACGTCCTCAGAACATAAAACAAACATCGAAATTGTAAGGCGACTCGGACTATACATGAGAGGTGGAAGACGATGCTGAACTGCCAGCCTGAGTGTCGCCTTGTGAAACTAAACCCGAAGTATGCGATACCGAAGACGATAGCAATGGGCCCGCCACGCGTGGGTTGTCCACCAAGAATGTGTCCGCGATAGAAGCAACCGGTAACTGTATCGTAGTGCGTGCGGTACGTGCATGAGCACCTGCATTGAACTTGACCAACCTTCGCATTTTCGTGCTGAGTTGACTGCCCAGGCAGTCGCAAATACGATACCGATAATGCTGACAAAGTTGGCGACAAAATAATGATGTATGCACCACTAAACCATCCCGGAAGGAGTGCGGCAAGTACAATCATTGTGACGTCAATAGTAAGTCTGATAAAGTAAATGTCAGCTAAAGACCGGCAACAGCGACGGATACGCACGGGATCACATAATTTCCGAGCGCGATGGTGAAGATGGCAGGGGCAATGCTCTCTTGAACAGTGTCTCAGTCAATCAGCATGTAACTTATTGATATAAAATGCTTACTATCATGTGCTTTACGTTTGTAATAACCATATTGATAGAGTTTGCAGAGAAATATTGCTGACATAAACCTACCGAAATTCTACTATCAAGTACATACGCGCAATTGGATGAGAAACGTACGAGTTATCCGCCACTGCAACCCAAGAGTGTGACGATCCAAGGCCATGACCCACACCAGTCCTGGAAGAGTCACATAGCTCGGACCATTGAAACGGGCGATGGGATAGGTGGCTATGAATGCCGTGAGGCATCCAAGGCGTGCCGCCTTCCAGAGAAATGTTGGCGTAAAAATCACGAATAAGGTTGGGGTGAAGTCAATTGGACTGGATAAAATGCAAGGATCCGGACAAGCGATATGCTGTCGATTAATATGGTGGGCCAAGGAGGATGGCAATGGCAGCGAGGGCAAATGTGTGTGAGATGGGTTTATCGGGGTGGAGTATAACGTATGAGTTTAAACAAGCAAAAAATATTGCTTGACATGCGCCAAGGAAACATGCAAGTATGTTCAGTATAAAAACAGGGCGTTTCCTTGATTCTGTGGGGTGAAGAACAAGAGGATGGTAATGACGAGTATGAGGATTGCACCGAGAGGAGCAACAATCAGAATAGCGGCCAAGAAATGGTGAAGGAAACTTGAATGACACCATTGTCGAGGGAAGACATGACGGTCGGTGGCTATGGATAGATGAGTGACTGGGTGTACAGGACAAAGGACGTGTGGGAAGAGTGGGCAAGCCTGAATTAAGGCTCGAACTCAACAATTCGTTGGAGCCGCCTATGGGGTCATTAACCATGGGACACGCGGTGGGAGAGCGAGGACAGTGCAGAAGAACTTGACTCTGGCAGAAGAGGAAGCAACACGGTGACTTAGTTTTGGAAGAATACTTCCCAAATAAAACCCGTATCATTTAGGGGTGAGCGATAAACACGCGCGAATCATGGCATGGCGAAGAAAGAAATGGAAGGCTGTCACCTCAGCGCCTCAGCTGTAGTGAACATGGCGAATCAACAATGGAAATATTAACCCTCGTCCGTATGTAACGTAACTCAGGTATCAACGTTATCAAATCGGAGCCGAAGAGGCCCTTGAGGGAGCTTTAGCCTGAGTAGCCTGAGACAGACAGCACAGTCAGCCCGGGACAGACCCGAGAAAGACTCGAGCACAGGCTCCGCGAGACAGAGCCCAGCACACTGGTAGATGCGAGCCAGAGCCCAACAAAGGCACCGTAAGACAGACCCCAGCACAGGCGCCCCGTGACAGACGTGAACACTGCACAGGCCCCCCCCCAAGAGACGACGACGGACGTGCCAAGCTGCGAACTGGGAGTTTATCTAGCATGGCCCAGCCAGACAGTATGAGATCACGCATGGTAGTAGTATCTGACATCGTGCATTGAAACGTGAAACGTACTATATTTGGCCAACTACGCTATGTAAATGACACTTTACGGAATTGTGTGAGGCAGGCGAAGCCTTGCGGAGTATGTATGTGATGGCAATCGATGTGGTGGGCGTGTAAAAGTTGCAGGGCTGATATCAACCGAGCCCTGTTGTTCCAGAGCCTTGCTCCAATCCTGTACCTCTATCAATCCAATTATCCCGGCTCCCAAACGTTCCGTGGTCTAGCACAGACACGTGTTTCGTCGAGAAATTCTCAGCGAGTCCGGTGGCAGCCCGTCCGTGGACAAGTGGCGCAGACGCTGATTGTGTGTGAGGGGCAGTGGACGAGAACGTGCTCCGTGTCTTCGGGGACCGCCCCGCAGGTGGGAAGGTTTTTCCCTCGAAATCTCAGGGGGTAGGTGCTGAAATGAAAAGGGCGAGGAGGGCGCAGCTAGCGCGAGAGTGATGAAGTAAGCGATGAAGGGAGGCAACGTGTGCTCTTCTGCGTAATGCATCTCTTACTTTGTCCCCACACCTTCAACATTTATTACATCTCTGAATGTACTTTCATTTCATTTTACTTTACTTTCTTACTTTCTTACTTCTACGAGCCAACGAGGTAACATAGTGTTATGCTTACCTGAGCTAACTTATGTAGCATAGTTGGCCAAATATATTACGTTTCTACGTTTCTCAGTCTCATATCTCCAACAGTAGGATCCGGTGCGCGCCGGTAGGACCCAATAAAAGCATCCTGTAATGAGACGTGTCAGGGTGGATTGGTGTGAGAGGGTACGTCCTTTGCTCCGGATGCCTGTAGCCCAGTGTCGGTCTGGATTCCCCAACTTGGGCTTACTCGGCTAGCACTGGCATCATCATTGGCATGGGCCGGCCGCCGCTAGTTACCATAAAAGGCTACTAGCAGTGGTCCGTGCCGTTCCTGCTGTACGTTGCTTGATCAAACTCGAATATGGTCTTATTGTACTGTTCTGCTCATTCAGGGTGTGGTGGATGAGGGGTGTAGAAGTATGGAAATTGGCATACATCTCCCCCAATCGCCAAAGCGTCTCTTTATCTCAGGTACCTCGGGGCGCGATTTTCCAATTAGTGGCTTTATATTATAGTTTCTACTATACTGTAGATGCCGAGTTGGGTAACATGATATCGATATCGGCGTACTTGCCTACCTTGATCTACACCCCAGAACTTGAACTGAATAGGTGAATAGCAAAGAGGCCCAACGTGTTGACCACATTGCAACTTCGTGTTATGCCAGTGGGAATGTTTACAACGCTAACGAAACACCCTTACTAGACTACGTACAGTACTCATCGGCTATTACTCAGTGCTTGCACTTTGAAGGCCCCAGAATTGGCATCCTGCCAGTTGGGTTGCGTACAAGGAGGACACGAGTACACTGTCCACGTAATATAACCACTGCATCCGTCGTGATCATTGTGATCATTGATCGAAGCTTGACGCGGATGAAGGTCCACTGGTCCACCTAGTTCCATGATGGCGGGGCCGCGAATAGAAGTCTCGGATCACAGGTCAATATTTCCATATGGGGCTAACAAAACATGTACTAGTACAGTACTAGTAATTCATCATACCGAACTCCCAGCTCATTCTGTGCGTAAGCGCTTTGACAGCCTCGTGCGTGAAATTTTTTTGGTTTCCACTGGGGTTGAGGGAGAAAGGTCGATGGCAGCCCGAGACGAAGGCGTCACAGGACTCGCCCCGGGAGGATCTCGAAGACTGGTGAGGCGCGATGATGGTCGTTAGCAAATGAGTCGACAACATGTTGAATAACGTTACTAGGAAGGAGAGCCATCCGCTTCTGAGTCATCGCCGTCACAACTGTCCAAGATGCCGCTGGCACAGTTGGCACTGGCACATTGTTCGTGTGCTCCTCCCGCTTGCTGGGATCATATAGTATCTCAAGCGACTCCACAATGACAACGAGGCAAACAAGGTTTTCTGATAATGGGTCAAGGTGATAGTCATCAAGTTGTCCTCGGACGTGGACGCGGGACCTCGCAGAGGGGATGGTGGAGTCCCCCTCGAAACTTCTGACGTTGATAACAGCGTGGACTGTGATTTTCGTTTCGTTGACGTGGTAGTCCCATTCCAGGTAATTTGTACTAAGGTTTTGGGTCGCATCGAAATAAAACATTTTGTATAGTTTGTTGGACGCCGTCACCGTTCCTGCAAGCACAAATTGTAGATCATACTGTATCTCGCGCAGATGTGTCCTTGGCATCAAAGCGATCTATGGAAGGGCATAAGTTACTTTGCTCAGTGTACAAGATATTTGGTATATGAAGTATGTGACGCACCGAAACAATATCTCCGAATAAAGAAGACTTTTCCCCCTCGATCAAATTTTTTCTCTGAGTCGGTCAGAGAGACATAGGGGAAGGTGCGCAAACTGTGGGTCCGTCAGTGCCAGTGGGTGAAGCGCGAACAGCCAGTGCACTCACATCCACATTGACAGCTACATGGATATTGCCAGGCGCAAAGTGATAGCGAAGGTTGCCGTTATTGAGCCGTAACTTAGCCTTTATTGAGGCCTTGAAGACATTCACCGGAATGTCTGCGTCGAACTCCACGATGAACCCCGAGGGATCGAGATAACGGCGATTCTCGAGGATCAAGGGCCCAGAGAACGAGACAACCATGGCCAGTGTAGTACTAGGGAGTGGACTGTCGTGCGTTATCAATAACTTGACCTCGATAATTGAACTGGTCGGAAGAGCTTTATACTAAGGGAGGTATGCGCAGGCAAAACGAGTCGAATTGACATTGACAAATTGGAAATGAATAGATATAAATCACGGAGCGCTAGCCTGAGTAACCCTCTCAAAGAACCCGTACTCCGTATGTGTTAGGAGGGAGTCTACTGTGATTGCAATTGAGGTAAGTCAATCTGGTACGCGAAAATTTGTGACGTACTAATACACCTTGATCAGATTCGTTACCTCAACTTCTATAATCATACATGGGGGTGCCTGGTGCCGGAAAATCATGCAACAAAATCCGACCTCATGTCCACCAGGAAAGCGTGACTGGCACTTGGCAAGAGATCATGGTAATGCTGAAAAGCCTGAAATGAAATTCATATGTGCCTTGAGTGTTGGAATCGGATGCTCGTGGAGTTTGTGAGAATGCACACTTTTCCTCGCGCGGCATTAAGGTCCTCAAATTATACTCCACCCCCAGAGGGCCGGGCCCGATCGGCACACTTTTTGTCGCACGCGACGGCCAAAAAAAGAAATCGAGTAGAATCGTACTTAGAATGCGACAGTCTGCGGGAGAGTGGCCGTTCGGTAACTTTTAGCAAAATTTTGAGAGCGCAACAACATGCGAGTGCCCCGCCAAATATAAAAAATGGTCTGCTGTAGACATGTTTTTATTTTCGTTGTCGCACTCGTGCACGTGTTGAGGTGACCGTGACATCCTGTTATGACTTTGTAACACCTCTCAATTCAGGAGATCCCCAGCGATCACGGCATTAGCTGATATCAGCAGATCGGATCATTTCTAAGATCCTCCGTTGTGCAAGGGTGCAGGGAAAGAATAATGATAAACGCGTGAGGTGATCCGGTGATGCTCCATACAATAAAGAAGGATATTCTGTGAGTCAAAATGCACCGAACGGGCCTCAAGTTTGTTTGTTTTTTTGGATTCATTTACGTGCACCTCGGCGTACTTGGGCTCTCTGAGTATTGCCCCACATAGCACTTTCATTTACTAGTACAGTTTATACTACTTTGAATGAGACTAGTATTCGAAAAATTTAGAACGTTGTTGACATGCTGTCGCCAGGTGGTGGGCGACACTCACACTGCAACAGCGGCAACTTGCGACAAATTTTGCTTGTCAAATGCGCCGAACACACTCTGAAAGTCAGGCGTGGCTAAGCGTAATAAGCTGGCTCAGTAGGTAGTGCTGTAGTACCCAATTGCCACGCCGTGCGGAATAGAAGTCTTTTTTAAAAAGCGTGTATACTCCCTTTATTTGTGGGTCATGTGGTCACGCCCGTGTACATACATTCAATCTGGCGCACAATGTAACAGTAACGGATTTGTAGATTTAAGAGATGGCCTACTACATGTCTTCATCAAGTTATCTCAGTGTAAATCATGCACAAACTTTTCTGTCATCACCCTGATTGCCCGGTAACATTCAAGACCCAACATGGGTGAACATATCACATATGCACCATCCATACCAACTTCAACCGTGACGCCGATCTCTCAATCAATGGAGAACCTGATTCGCCGAGTCAAGGACACTACTGGCATGATTCCGAGCAGGATTTCGGAGTAGACAATGGCAGTTCAAGTTATGACACTGCACCATTGGACAACAGCGCAGTCCGTGGCAAGAGGACTCGGATACAACATCCCTATTTGACTGGTGAGTGTCCGAGTCCCATCGATTTTTTCCGAATGTGCAGTCAACTGAACCAAGTCGTATATTAGCACTTCCATGTGACTCAGATGGTAACTTTTTGCCACCCGGTACTATGCCTCCACCCCGTCAAGAAGCACGACCACAGGACTGGGCTCCCTTCGATGACAAGATACAATTTGAGCTCGCTGACTTCCTCTTCCGTGACGCAGAACTTTCGGCATCAAAGGTCGATGCCCTCCTCGACCTATGGACTCAGTCTTTGTCCGAGTTCGATGCCCCTGGCCCGATGAAGGATCATCGGGAGCTACACGCACTTATCGACTCATCTACCCTTGGCGACGTCCCTTGGCAATGTATGGTTACTACGTTTGACAAAGATAATAATGCATCGCCTTGGACACAGACAACCTATGAAGTCTGGTATCGCAACCCCGAAACTGTTGTATCCAACATGTTAGCCAACCCGGATTTCGATGGGCAATTTGATGTCCACCCTTATATCGATCTTGATGCCACAGTTGACTCGGATGGGCACCACTGGCAAAAGCGACGCTGGAGCAATGTTATGTCTGGGAATATTGCTTGGCGACACTCTGTAAGCAGTGATCTCTGAGTCATGAGGCACCACTGGCACTGGCATTTATTGACGTTTCTACATATTTTTTAGGACAACATATATGCTTCAGTCCCAAATTCTGAAGGCGCGATGTACTGCCCAATCATTCTTGGAAGCGACAAGACAACAGTATCTGTAGCCACTGGACATGTCGAGTATCACCCAGTGTATCTGTCTATAGGTAATCCTCACAATACGGTCCGGTGTGCTCATCGGAATGCAGTCATTCCAATTGCCTTCCTTGCTATCCCAAAGTGTACGTGATTTTATAGTATTATGGTTCTGTAACTGTGCTTCCGAGTCAGGCAAATGACATGCGTCATCTAGGTGACCGCCATTACGATAAAAGCACAAAATTTCGAGCGTTCAAGCGCCAGCTGTATCACGCATCGCTGGCGGCAGTCCTACGACCACTACATGTAGGCATGGAACATCCGGTTGTCTGCATGTGTCCGGACGGACATTTCAGGCGTGTGATTTACGATCTCATATCATTCATCGCAGATTACCCAGAGCAAGTCATGCTCACGGGTATTGTTCAGGATTGGTGCCCCAGGTGAATAGTGAATACGGATACTAGTACTAGTAATTGAAGACGCTGACCAGAACTATCAGATGTACAGCACCTTCTGACAATCTTGACGATGATGAAGATGCAATTTCTCGCACACAACACTATACCGAGTCTCTCGTCAATCTTGTTGATTCTAGAACATTGTGGACTGATTATGGGATCGATGATGATATCATTGTACGTTTCTACTCAGGCTCTCGATGGCATTCAAGTTACCTCCATTAATATCATGATACTTACTTTATAGCCATTCACATTGGACTTTCCACGTGCCAATATCTATGAGATGATATCTCCAGATCTGTTACACCAGGTCATTAAAGGTATATTCAAGGATCATCTTGTAGAATGGGTATGCGAATACCTAGTTTTGGTGCACGGCGGGCACCAAGCAAAGATTATCCTTGATGACATAGATCGGCGGTATGTCATACACAAAACCGTGGGGATTACTATACTATAACACACTTATAGGATTGCTGCCGTGCCTACATTCCCAGGCTTGCGCCGATTTCCGCATGGTCGCCGTTTCAAGCAATGGACAGGGACGACTCTAAAGCTCTAATGAAAGTCTATATTCCTGCTATCCGAGGATATGTGCCAGAGGAAATCATTAGGTGTATTTCTGCATTCCTGGATGCGTGCTACATTGCTCGTCGCCAGGACATTTCCAGCGATGCGTTGGATGCTTTTGATACAGCACTGAATAAGTTCCGGGAGTTTCGCGAGGTGTTTGATCTTCCGGAGTCCGACCAACCGGATTCTCACTCCCTCGCCAGCATGCAATCTTTCATTATCGCCGTCAGATCGAGGATTTCGGTGCCCCAGGTGGGCTGTGCACTTCGATCATGGAGTCCCGCCATATTACCGCTGTCAAGAAACCCTGGCGCCGATCGAACAGATACAATGCCCTGGGACAAATGCTCATTACCATTCAGAGATCGGATAAACTTGCCGCCATGCGGTGCGATTTTGTTGCACGCGGGATGTTACCAGGGGGCACAAATCAGGAAAAAATATGACTACACACGTATTCAAGCCAAAATATTCTAGTCATGGTGAGGAGGATGATGCGTGGCCCGCAGGGGAAGAGAACGTCCTTGGAACGTGGTCTTGGCCAGACTCGTGGTACGTCGTTCTCTTTCGTCACTCTAGTAATTCACTCTGATTCAGAAATTTCTAATTAACACCATAAGCCCGCAAATATCCTCGGGATATACATGGGCTGTCAGATAAAATTGAGGAACCGGATCTTCTCGTAATGACATTGGAATGCGTTGTCAAACAGCTCGGCATCGACCCGGATGATATAGGCCCTTTGATAGCAATATTTCGGTATTCCACTCAGTGGTGGCAACATTTTATTCCCCAAGTGACCCAAGCAACACACATGGCATGCGACGGGAACGCATCCGTTCAACTCCTTCATGGAGAGGAGCTGGGGAACGACGTGATTGTGCGTGTGTTGTGAAGGATGACAACAAACCCGGAATGAGCGGGATGGTCGTAGTGAGGATTAAGTTACTGTTCTCATTCCACTACAATGATGTGCATTTCCCTTGTGCACTTGTTGAGTGGTTTGATAGGGTAGGGTACGACGACTCAACTGGGATGTGGATTGTGCGCCCTAGTTCCACACGCGGCAGACGAGACAAATCTGTCCTACATTTAGATTGCTTATTGCGTGCCGCTCACCTAATTCCTGTTTACGGTAACAATCAGCGGTTGCCGTTGGACTTTCATTATTCATATTCTCTACAAGCTTTCGGGCGTATTATGTAAACAAGTACATAGATCACAATGCAAATGAAATAGCTTTTTAGGAATATATTAACGCCTTGTTAGCAAACGCGCATACAATACAACTGAATACCAATACATTCAAGTTGACACTCAATGAAACACCAAAGAACACGGAAGTCACATTCAAATTGTATTCAATGTGTTAAATTGGCAGATGGATAAACGCCACACGATGCTCAGCCTGAGTTTCGATTCTGAGACAAAAGCTGTAGCCATCAGGCCCAGGCCGAGGGCGGCCAGGAGATGCGATAGCAGACAATGAAAAAGAATACAAACTTCGGGGGTGGCGGACACTGGCAACAACTCCCCACTTCAATACTAGTTCCTACTACCTCAGACTCTGAGTCCGAATTATTCCCCCTACGTCCCACCTCTGAGTCCACTCCCCTTCTCATTAGATGGCAGTCGGCACACGCGAATCAAATGCGACTAAGCATCCTGGCAATCTCGTAATAGCCCACAAACAGCAGAGACAGACGAGAGCGCAGATAGAAGAGGACGAAGCACGTACAAAGGCGGCGGCCGTTGCAGCAAAAGAGGAAGCCATCGCTAAGCATCAAGCAATTATACAACGTGTCGTGGACATCAATGAATCCTCAGGGAGAGATGAGGAAGTGATACGAGCCTACGCAAATAGGCCTGACCTTCGCAATTCCTCAAAGTATCCGGTGGCCGCCAGTGAGGGAATCGAAGATTTAGAGTGAGTACTGGCAAACATTGGCATCACTTGCAGATTCACGGTCGTTGACTGGATGACAGGCATGATTCAGATGTGGAAGACGAACTTGATATAGAGGACTCGGCATCGGACGACTCGGAAGGTGAAATTACTCCACCGGGATCGACGAACACGAGGTCGACTGCCAGTGACCAAGATTTCAAGTTCGATGATGATTTCTCCAGTAGTAGCGATAGTGAAGACAAAGAGCAGACGGACTCTGGCAGCACAGTACGAGCAAGGACTGTAAGGAGTAAGGCACAGGTAAGACGCCGCTGCTTAGATCTCAGCGGGGCCACAGGTTCTAATCATCACCCACAGAAAAAGGCAAAGTCGAAGACGAGGAAGGCAGACAGGAAGGTACGATGCTCAGGTCTCAGCATGGCCACAGGTACTGTCATACTGATCATCGTCCAGACTCCACAGAAAAAGGCAAAGTCGAAGACCAAGGCACGGGAGGTATGACGCTCAGGTCTCAGCATGGCCACAGGTGCTGATCATCTTCCACAGAAAAAGGAAGAGCCGAAGAGAGGCGATTTTAGGCGTGAGGTCAATGCTGCCGTGCTAGTAATGCACGTAGTGCCACTGTCTCCGGCGGCGAGTCTCCGGCGCTGGCCGGGGGTTTGAGCCTGCCAGTGAAACGTACTGTCAGTGGTAGGACATCACCCCAGACTCTGTGCGTATCTCTCTTAATTCAGACTCACGTACGGCTGTGAAAGATGACATTCCTGCTTTTGTTCAGTGCCAGTGTAGCACCCGGTCCCAAACGACTCAAACGATCCTACGCCTTCCATGAGGGAATCCTTAAGGACTGGAGGGCGAGTCTAACGAAGCGTAAGTCAAGTGAATTTGTGCTAGAAGCTAAAAAAAATGGCGTCGCTGATGTGCCTTGGCTTGGGTGGCTTCAAGTCCCTCAACGCTCAGGCTCTCGGAAAGAAAAGGAGCGCTTGACCACGAATCAACCTAATACAACAGACATAGAAGATGGCGAAGATAGCGAAGGCTCTCATAGGCCTGGTGAGTTTGACCAGGACGAGCCCGAGGAAATGCTCCAGAAAGTGAAGGCCAGCAAGAGCTCAGACTGTCAAGTTCGAGCGTCTGCTGGCAGCAGCTCTGGTTCTCGATCCATCACTCCAGCAATAAGTCAGTGGGGTGGTGGTCCTCTGGTCGCAAGGAAGACAGAACAGGTTTGCATTGAGTTACTCAGGCCAGCACATGAATACTAACTGACAATTCCAAGATGGGGTCAAGATTACCCCGGTCAACTCTAACACGAAGGACAGCGATGCCATGGCCAACAGGCGTAAGAACGGTCGCAAGCAGAAGTATACCACACTGGACCTACCGTATCCTCCAGGTGGCAAGAATTCAGAGAATTGGAAACTCCTCAACGCCATGTTGATTAGCTGGGCCGGGCTCAATATGACCCATTCGGTACGAATGGCAGACTCGACGCGGAAATCGATACGCTCTGGGAAAGCACATTCCCAGGCAGCGAACTTGACGCAGAAGGCAGATATCGTGCGTTGGTTGTGGTACGTCTATCATCCTGTGACTCGGTGGTGCATGTTACGATAATACTTTTCAAGTGCGGAAACGCTCTCAATAATTGGTGCAGTGACATCGGAAAGGCTGGCCACCAGGCTGCCCTTATCATGTTGTGCGAAAGTCACAAGTATCCCCACGAGAAAGAAGGGTGCAAGAAACTCATTTCGGATGCACTTTATCACCTCCGTTTCATATACGAGAAACCAGATAACGAAGTCAGTACCGTGACATGATGCAATGTGATACTAATGGTAGTGAATTGTGTAGGTTGGCCGTGGACCATTTTGCTCCACATTAATTTCGAAAGTATATGCCATACATCTTCAGAAGGTCCCCTCAAACTCGAGCCACAGCCTTCAGGTGGGAGGACTCGCCCTTGCAGCAGCTGCGGTATGAATACCAGTTTCTGCCTGGCGGTGACTTCACATTCAAACGACTCGGACTTACTAGGTAGAACGTGGACTCGGGCTTTTCAAGACGGGGGAAGACGCGCTTGAGCAAAGCCGGAACGTTCGCAGTCGTGACCATGCATTTTCTGAGATTCCATGGGGAAAGGCCACGCGCGAGTTTATGGATTCCATCGAGAAGTTGGAAGAATCTCACTGGGTGTCGATCTACACTCACGCTGGCAAATTTATGTATATGGGAAGATCTGAGCAACTCGTGGATCATGATGATCACTTCCCTGGGGATGAGAGTAATGAGACGATCTGCCCTCGAACTCGCATTCAAATAGACTGGTGAGTTCTTCAGACAGAAAATCCGAATAGACGTATTCTCAGCGTTGTCCTTCATATCTAAGACCCGTATATCAATGCCAGCACCGTGGTTTTAGCCTGCCAGGCAGCTCTCGGAATCCTTGGCACGCACGGTGGGCCAGTGATACGATAACCACTGGCAAATATCTTGGCTTATCTGTACTAGTAGACAGTTTCTTTTGGAGTGACTCTGAATAGACCAATGTGTTTTCGTGAACTGTGAAATGTGTGCGATTGCTATTGCGAATGTGCCAGTGAAAGGCTCGGGCAGCGTGCAGCAGTGATCGGTGTCATGTGCTAGTCATTCAGACCTAGTACTAGCCGTAGACCTAGTACCCGTCCATTGTCTGGTGCTAGCATAGTATCTAGTGCTACATTCGCCGTCTAGGCTAGGTTCAATGTCTAGAGCTATGTACAAACATAGACTACTAGCTCTAGACGCGTGTACCTGGTGCTTGGCAAGTCCACTGGCTCTAGGTCGAGAACTAGGTAACTAGAATGACTAGTGTTACTAGTCCCAGTCGCGCTAGTGGCATTTCATCTTGCTGATGACTAGGGCCGGTACACCTTTGGGAACGCCCCTGCTTCTTGTGGCGTTGGCTATAAAGCTGGATAAGAAGCAGCCCTGTCCCCCCACTCGTGTTTGCCCGCTACCACCACCATGACCGAAAGGCTGCGGCAATGTCCCTTCCCCATGCGGTCCATGGTAGGCCTCCTAAAGGAACTCAGAAGGATCGGCGGTCGGGGTAGCGGTAGCCCCCTGACGAGAGCTTTCGCAGGCTCGAAACCGCTACAACACCCCCGTCCCTACCTGCCTCTGCGCATGCTACAAGGCTAGGCTGACTGACCCTTATCTTCGTGAGACGGGTGACAGGTGGCCGCTGCAAGCAGGATGAAAGCCCGAGTCCCCGGTCGCCTCGCACATGTGCCGTCTGCTATCCCCTTCGGGGCTAGCCCATTCAATACACAGGTCGAAATTCGTTCAACACATTCCCACGGCCCTACCATCATTTACCGGTACTTACCGGTTCTCCGACTTTGTCCGTCGATATCGTCCTCAAACAGCTGGACCCTCGCCCGGGCTTGTTTCCAAAGTTTAGTTGCACCTCACTCTCAGCAACATCATCAGAACCACCACAATCGTCAATCCCGCCCGTTTATCCCATAACAGGCCAAGCCGACCAGTTCCAATGCAGCTACCCGTCCATTGTACCGGACACCTGCTACTGCTGTTGTGCAGCCTCCGCTTCCTGAGGACCTAAACAAGCTTTCTACGCTCGTCAGAGCATTTCGTGACACGCCTTCCAGCTCGACACCTACTAAGGCCTTGGGTATCACTTGCCCTCACGGGCAGTTGTCGACTTGGCCCGGGGATAGCTGAGTCGCCCGATGAACCTCTCGCGCTCCGTTCCCTCGCTTGCTCTCGACCATCAAGTCTGACGAGGTGGCTGGGGATGAGTTCCCTGTCTGTCTGTGATGATTTTACAGATGCGAGGGACGCTTCGGACGACGTGTTTGCGCCTTATACTGCCGTTCGTTCAAAAGGACCCTCTGTCGTCTATGATGACGGCCCTTCACCATTTTTTTCCCATGGTCGAGTCAGAATGGAATACTGTAGATGCTGTTGAAGCCAACTGTGCAGGTTTCCTCCATATCCATAATCATACCGGCGTCCTCCGACTTTGTATATCGTCATATCACAAGGTGCGGACTACGGGCTTAGGTTTTCTCTCAACAATCCTCCTACTTACTTTTTTGTCTCTCAACTACTCCGCCGTGTGACCCGTTCCGTAGCTCACACCATGTCCTCCTTCCTCCTCCGAAGACATCAATGACACTGGAGCTAACACTTCTCGCAGCAGCGCGAAAGAAGCGAAGTGTACAGAGAACTTGCCGACGGAAGTAAAGTGCGTGTTCTTCGCCGATTTCCTTCAGCGAGTCGTGTTCAATTGTCACCTCCCTTCTACAGTAGTTCGGTATATGATTGTTTTTTTCTAAACCACACAACCGTTCCTGACGATGTCAAACAGGCGATGGCAGCCAGATGCCAGGAAAAAAAAGCAAAGGTTTTCTGCACGCTGCTGCAGAAGAGGGGAACACCGACACCGTGGAGTCATTGCTCGAATGGGGAATGAATATCAACGCCCGCGATCCAAGTAACCATTCCATTAGACAGAGCCGCGGCCAAGGGGAACATCGATGTCGTGCGCTTGCTCATCGAGCAGGGCGCGGAGGTGGATTCACGTGATAAGTGGGGGTGGACCCCACTGCACAGTTATCACAATACGGACACCTCGAGGTCTTGCGGGTTCTTCTCGATCTCCACGCAATCACACATCTCAGCTGGCGATGGATACCTCGGGATCGTGAAACTGTTACCTGAACGTGGCGCGACATACATGCAATGAATAACGTGGGCGAAACATCACACCAAGTGTCATCAAGAGATCGTAAATTTACTCCGGGAACAAGGCGCGGGCAGACTCGGAGAAATGTTCGACGCGACGAGATCCTTTTATGACTTGAATACATGATCTGACTCAGTCTGGGGCTTCGATTTAGCCCTTAAACCAGCACGGCTTCGAGGAAGTATCTTGCACCGGCATGTATGTCACGGTAACTATCATTTGTAGAATGGGATTCTGTTGAGTTTGGCGCGGGACAATCCGAAACAGTGGGTTGATGATTACGCAGTTAAAGATGCTTCTAGGGAGGTGCTTCGGCAAACTGAAGCTGTTTCACTTTCTATGTTACAGTGAGGTTCATGTTCCTCATACTTACGGTATGTAGCCTCTGATGTACGGTCAGCTAATGGAGACTCGGAGACAGCTGAGAGCGCCGTAGTTAACGCAGCATGTATAGCACATGAATGTGGCTGGTAAACTGCAGCTGCCAACCCTTTACTGTACATAGTTCAAGTTCTCCTTCTACAATACAGTATCACTGGCATCCCCGTCATAAGCATGTATATTCGTGACACCACTGGTACCCCTCACAAACCATGATGCCTGATATTACTGGTGTGACGACAGGCCAGTACTAACCATGGCGAGTTCAGAACTTCAGATTGATTAGCGGAGAAGGCCCATGACCAGTACGGTTCACTCACTAGACGCGAACGGACCTGCATAGCCAAGTTACCTCGCATAATCCCAAATGTATTTTCGGAACCAGTTTCGTCTCTTTATTTTCATCTTCCGTGGTAGTTCCAGAATCAGAAGCTCTTCTTGCCAAATTTGAACGGGTCGACGTGTTGAAACAACGGTCTCTAAATACTGCCGCGGAAGCAGGTCAGGAGTAACGACTCTAACAACCTCAGGCTCGTGCTCAGAGCTAGGGCCAGTTCCTTGGCTGGGAACGTATCCGGAAACCTCAGCTTCGTGGATTTCGGCGTGAGGCGTGGCGGTGCTCATAACCTGTAACGGAGAGGTGGTCACACTGAGACTCGACGATGAGGGACTCGCGGTTGTACAAATAGATTTGTTGCGACTCCTGAAGCTGAAGCGGTGCTTTTCTCCTCTGAAGGGGTGCCTTCCTCCTCCCTAGATACCCCTCCTGGATGTGTAGCTGTGTTGGTTGGCGGTGATGCCACTGACTCCGATGAGGGCGGACGTAACCTGAGAGGGAGGCACATAGGTAATGGAACTCTGGAACTGACGGAATGCTGGGCAGGGAGGGAAACTTGAAGCTTGAAGAGTTTTTCTGCGGATGGACGTGCCTGTGACCCTGGCGACAACTCTGCCCAGAGGCAGTTCAGAGATGAGCGATTGGAATTGGGATTGGGGAGTGTTGGTGGGCGGCGGTAGGTGCAAGCGAGCGCCTCACCCATGTTGCCATCAAGAAATGAGCGCTGAGCATGACACCAAACGCGTCGTGCCAAGAATTTCCAATAGCTGTCTCCGACTTTGTCCATCGCGTCCTCGATGTCGTCCTCAAACAGCGTATCCGAGTCTGGACCCTGGCCCGTGCTTGTTTCCAATGCCTCACACCTCACTCTCAGCAACAACATCAGAACCACCACAATTGTCAACCCTGCTTACCGCATAACACGCCAAAGCCGACCGGTTCCGCTGCAGTTGCCAGTCCTTCGCACCAGACACCCGTTGCTGCCATTGGGCAGCCTCTTCCTGAGGACATAACAAGCTTTCTACGCCAGGACGCCGTCTCATGACCAAGTCGCATCCCCTTCCCGTTACTTCGTTGCTTCGACGACTGTCACCGGAGAAACCCCACATGGCCATCCGGAGCTCAACGAATAGCAAAAGACAGGTCAAATCCGAGGTGAGCGCTCTTCAATTTATGGCAAAGAACAGCCGATATCTTATCCCGCTAGCTATTAAGTTAGGAGCAACTCTCAGTCCGCCGTGCGAAAGAACAACAATCGGCGGGGCGAAACCATGCTCCACACACCAAAATTTTTCTTGCCAACCTTTTACAATAAACCAACCTCCCCTTGCGGGCAGAGGCTTCCAACCAACAAAAAAACGCAATTCTCTTCCCATTCTGATCATTCTCTCCAACGTCGTCAGCACAACTCTCTTCGATCCTTTACCTCGTATCCCCGGAGAATGATTCCGACACAATCCCCCTTCTACCTCCCTACAAATGCTAACAGTCGTCCTCCGGTACGCCCTGCCCCACTCCTAAGCTCCGTATCTCGTCCCACTGGCCACTGGCAAGCTTGCCCGGCGTCGTCAGAAACATTCGTGACACCCCTTCCAACTCGACGCCTGTCAAAGCCCTGGGTGTCCCTCGCCCTCACGGATAGTTGCGGATAGTCTCCCGATGAATCTTTTGCGTTCCGTTTCCTCCTTCTCGATCGACCATTAAGTCTGACGAGGTGGTTAGGAATGAGTTCCCTGTCTGTGATGACCTTACAGATGCCTGGGACGATGACGTATTTGCGTCTTCTACTGCCGTTCGTTCAAATGCCCTTCTGTAGTCTGTGATGACGACCCTTCGCCGCCAATTTTTTTTCGTGGTCGAGTAAGAATCGACTTCTGTAGATTATGCCGTTGAACTGACTGTGCAGGTCTCCTCCATATCCATGATCACACCGGCCTCCCCCGACTTTGTATATTATCATATCACAAAGCGTGTTAGGGTTCTTTCGACAATTCATGTGCTGTACATACTGCGTTGACGTTCAGCCCGGGGTGGATTGAGAGACAAGGAGGAAGGTTGTGACCGGTAAACTGCAGCTGCCAACTCTTTGCTGTACATAGTTCAAGCCACATTACGTTCTCCTTCTACAATACAGTATCACCAGCATCCCATCATGATCATGTAAATCGTGACACCACTGGACCTCTCACAAACCATAATGCATGATATTTCTCGTGTAGCGGCTGGCCAGTGCTGACCATAGAGAGTTCAGAGTGATTAGTGGAAAAGCACCTTTCACTCACTAGGCACGAACGGACCTGCATAGCTAAGTTACTTCGCATAATCCCAAATGTATTTTTGGAACCAGTTTCTTCTCTTGAATCTCTTCGCTAACAATGAGCCGGAGGACATCCGAGCCATCAACTCATCTTGCGGATAGGGCGGACGTGTTGAAACAACAGTCCTTACATACTGCTGTGGAAGCAGGTCAGGAGTAACGACCCTATCAAGCTCGTGAAAGCTAGGGTCAGAGCGTTGGCTGGGAACGTGTCCGGGAACCTCAACCTCGTGGATTTCGGCGTAAGGCATGACGGGTACGGCGCTCATGACCTGTAACGGAGAGGTGGTCACACTCTGACTCGATAATGAGGGGACTCCCGCAATAAACGGTTGTGATAGAATTGTGTCTCCTAAAAAGGTGCTATCCTCCTCTCTCGAATGTGTGTCAGGGCGTGGACCTTGTGCAGCTGGGCTGATTGACGGTGATGTCACTGACTCGGATGAGTGCGGATGTAGACTTCGTAGAGGGAGGCACATGGGTAATGGAACTTTGGAACTGAGTGCTGGGCACTGGCAGAGAGGGAAACTTGAAGCTCGAAGGGTGTTTCTGCGGACGGACGTGCTGGTGATCTTGGGGACAACTCTGCCAGAGGTGGTTCAGATGGGTGATTGGGATTGGGGAGTGTTGATGGGCGGCGGTAGGTGCAAGCTCGCACCAGCACCTCACCCACGTTGCAATCATCACAGAGCACGATACACTTCTCTGCAGCGTGGCGAGAATTTCCAATCATAGAGATATGACACTGCTGCTCTCGGTCGCTTAAACCATCGAATTCATTCAGCACACTCACACCACTTACCGCTGTCTCCGACTTTGTCCGTCGCGTCTTCGACGTCGTCCTCACGCAGCGTATCTGGATCCTGGCCCGCCACGCTTGTTTCCGAAGCCTCATTCAGTTACACCTCACTTTCAGTAACAACATCAGAACCACCCACAATTGTCACTTGTCAATCTGGCTTATCGCATAGCAGGCCAAGGCCGACCAGCTCCGCTGCCCGTCCATCGTACCGGATGCCTGTTGCCGCCATTGGACAGCCTCCGCTTCCTGAGGCTTGAGGACTTAAACCAGGCTTAACCAGCTTGCTACGCCAGGACGACTGTTACCGGAGAAACCTCCACATGGTCGTCAGGCTCAAAGGAGAGCAAAGGCAAGTCGAAGCTGAGCATGAGGTGAGCGCTCTTCAGTTTATGGTAATGAACAACCGATTTCTTATCGCTACTTAGTCACTCCGCCCGTGGGCCGCGGTAAAGAACAACAATGGGCAGCGACCATGCTCAACACTCCCGAAGCTCCTCCCAACTTCTCCAAGAATCTTCCCTCGCAGGCAGAGGCCTTCCAACAAACACAATTCTCTTCAATTCCGCATTCTCGTTCACAACTCTCTTTGATTCCTTCGTATCCTCGAAGAGTGATTCCGACAATCCAACCCTTCTACCTCCACCAAGGCTACAGTAATCCTCGGATTATCCTCCTGTACGCCCCCGCTCCCAAGCTCCGCATCTGTGATGACCTTACAGATGCCAGGGAAGACAACGTATTTGCGCCTTCTACGAGTAGAGGTTTCCAGCCAACGAAAACACAACTCTCTTTCTGAGAATTCTCTCCAACGTCATCAGCTCAACTCCTTCAATCCCGTCCTCGTATCCTCGAGAGTGATTCCGACAATAATCCCCCTTCCACCCCCACCAAGGCTAGTGACTAGGCTACAGTAATCCTCCATTTATGACACTCCTTCCAGTCCGACACCTGCCAAAGCCCTGGGTTGTCCCTCGCCTCACCCTCACGGACAGTTGCCAGCTTAGGATAGCTGAGTCGCCCGATGAAAATCTTGCATTCCGTTCCCTCTGGATCAACCATCAAGCTTCAAGTCTGACGAGGTGGCTAACTAGGGATGAGTTCCCTGTCTGTCTGTGATGACCTTACAGATGCCTGGGACGATGACGTATTTGCGTCTTCTACTGCCGTTCGTTCAAAGGCCTTTCTTTCGTCTGTGATGACGACGGACGACCCTTCACCACCATTTTTTGTTCGTGGTGGAGTCAGAATTGACTACTGTAGACGCTGCTGCTGAGCCGACCGTGCAGGTTTCCTCCATATCCATATCATATCACAAGGTGTGGGCTGCGCGTTTAGGGTTCGCTCCACAACCCTTCTACTTGTCTCTCCATCCAGCCTGGGCCGAGCGCCGCCGAGCATGTACAGCACACGAATTGTGACCGGTAACTGCAGCTGCCAGTACCCTTTACTGTACATAGTTCAACCCACATCACGTTCTCCTTCCACAACAGAGTATCCCCAGCATCCCCGTCATGAATCACTCCACTGGTACCTCTCACAAACCGTGATGCATGATAATATTGGCGTAGCGGCTGGCCAGTGCTAACATTGAAGAGTTCAGAGTGATTAGTGGAGAAGGCCCAGACCAGCACGGTTCACTCACTAGGGGCGAACGGACCTGCATAGCCAAGTTACTTCCAAATGTATCTTCGGAACCAGTTTCTTCTCTTGAATACTTTAAATATGTCTTGCGGTGACGATGACTCGGCCATAACCTCATCTTGCGAAACGGGCGGACATGTTGAAATAACGGTCTGTAAACAGTCCTGCGGAACCAGGTCAGGAGTAACGACCCGAACAAGCCCTTCCTGAAGGCCAGGGCCAGAGCGTTGGTTGGAAACGTGTTCGGCAACCTCAGCCTCGGGGATTTCGGCGTAAGGATTGCGTCGCTTAAGGCGTTCATGACCTGTTACGGAGAAGTGGTCACACTGGCCCTGTGACTCGATGATGAGGGGGTTTCCCGCAATAATTGTGTCTCCTAAAATGGTGCTGTCCTCCGCTTTCGACTTTGTGTCAGGGAGTGGACATGTTGTTCGACCCTGTGCAGCTGAGCCGGTTGGCGGTGAAGCCACCGTGACTGACTCGGATGAGGGCGAATGTAGACTTTTTAGAGGGAGGCACATGCACATGGGGCTGGCCATATGGGTAATGGGATTCTGGAACTGGCGTGGGCAGAGAGGGAAAATTGAAGATTGAACGGTGTTTCTGTGGACGGACGTGCTGGTGATCTTGGCGACAACTCTGCCGGAGGTAGAGATGGGCGATTGGGATTGGGATTGGGGAGTGTTGATGCCAGTGGGCGGTAGGTGCAAGCGAGCACCAGCACCTCACCCACGTTGTAATCATGAACACGATGATATATACACTCCTCTGCAGCGTGGCAAGAATTTCCAATCATAGAGATATGACACTGCTGCTGTCAGTCGCTTGAACCATCGAATTCATTCAGCACACTCCCATCACTTACCGCTGTCGCGACTTTGTCCGTCGCGTCTTCGATGTTGTCCTCAAGCAGCGTATCTGGACCCTGGCCCGCCGTGCTTGATTCCAAAGCCACATTCAGTTACACCTCATGATCACTCTCAGCAACAACGTCAGAACCACCCACAATTGTCAATCCCGCTTATCGCATAACAGGCCAAAGCCGACCAGCTCCGCTGCCCGTCCATCGCACCAGATGCCTGTTGCCGCCGTTGGGCAGCCTCCGCTTCCTGAGGCCTGAGGACTTAAACCAGGCTTAACCAGCTTTCTACGCCAAGTCGTCTCACGACCAAGTCCGAGTCGCATCCTCTTCCTGTTACTTCGACGACTGTTACCGGAGAAACCTCCATATGGCCGTCGGGGCTCAAAGAAGAGCAAAGACAGGTCGAAGCTGAGGTGAGCTCTCTTCAGCATATGATAATGAGCAACTGATTTCTTATCTCGTTGGCTACAGTCCGCCGTGGGAAAGAACAACAAATCGGCAGGGCAGCGAAAACCATGCTCAACACCACCAAAGTTCTCTTCCCAACCTTCCAAGAATTTTTCAAACCTTCCTTCGCCGGCAGAGGTTTTCCAACAAACGCAATTCTCTAATTCCACACTTTCCATTCTCTCCAACGTCGTCAACACAACTCTCTTCAATTCCCTCGTATCCTCGGAGAGTGATTCCGACAATCCAACCCTTCCACCCCCACCAAGGCTACAGTAATCCTCCTGTACGCCCCCCGCTCCCAAGCTCCGCATCTCGTCCCACTGGCAAGCTTGCCAGAAATATCCGTGACACTCCCTCAGCTCGAGACTTGCCAAAGTCTTTCCGTAGCCCACACCGTGTCCTCCGCCGAAGAAGTCGTCAATGACATCGAAGCTAATGCTTCTCGCATGGAGAGTCCAGAGTGATTAATGGAGAAGGCCCATGACCAGCACAGATCACTTACTAAGCGAGAACGGACCTGCATAGCCAAGTTACTTCACATAATCCCAAATGTATTTTCGGAACCAGTTTCTTCTCGGAATCCGAGCGCTCTCAGTTAGTTTCTGACTTAGCAGAACGGGTGGACTTGTTGAAACAACGGTGTCTAAATGCTGCTGCGGAAGCAGGTCAGGAGGAACGACCCTAGCATCCTCGTCCTCGTGGCCAGGGCTTTGGCTGGGAACGTGTCCGGCAACCTTATCCTCGTGGACGTCAGCGTGAGGCGTAACGATGCTCATGACCTGTAACGGAGAAGTGGTCACACTGAGACCCGATGAGCCTGGGACTCCCGAAATAAGTGGTTGTGATAAAGTTGTGTCTTCTAAAAAGGTGCTGTCCCCCCTAGGTACCCCCTTGGAATGTGCGTCAGTGAGCGGACGTGTTGTTCGACCCGGTGTAGCTGAACTGGTTGGTGGTGATGCCACGGATGAGGGCGAATGTAGACTTTTTAGAGGGAGGCACATGCACATGGCACTGGCCATATGGGCAATGGGATTCTGGAACTGACGGAGTGGTGGGCAGAGAGGGAAACTTGAAGCTTGAGGGGTGTTTCTCCGGACGGACGTGCTGGTGATCCTGGCGACAACTCTGCCAGAGGTAGTTCAGAGATGGGCGATTGGGATTAGGATTGGGGAATGTTGGTGGGCGGTAGGTGCAAGCGAGCACGACTGCCAACATCATGATCAGCACCTCACCCACGTTGCCATCATCAGCACGATACGGCCTCTTCTCTGCAGCGTGGCAAGAATATCCGAGCCAGACATGGCACCGCTGCTCAGGCTGCCCTCACTTGCCTGTTGCTTGAAGCGGGATCCACAGGTTGAATTCATTGATTTCATTCAACACACTCCCATCACTGCTTACAGTACAGTACACTGGGGGCGTTTTCCGATAAAAATCTGACCAATCAGATCTCGCAAAATAGCCGAGTCTGAATTGGATATGCCCACAGTGAGCTGTTACCGCTTTCTCCGACTTGTCGCTTGTCGTCCGTCCTCGATGTCGTCCTCAAACAGCGTATCTGGACCCTGGCCCGTGCTTGTTTCCAAAGCCTCATTCGGTTACACCTCACTCTCAGCACTGGCAACAACATCAGAACCACCACAATTGTCAGCCCCGCTTATCGCATAGTAACAGGCCAAAGCCGACCAGCAGTCATCAGCCCCGCTGTCCGTCCATCGCATCAGATGCCTGCCAGGCTGCCGCTGTTGGGCAATCTCCGCTTCCTGAGGACTTAAACCAGCTTTCTACGCCAGGATGCAGTCTCACGACCAAGTCGCAACCCGTTCCTGTTACTTCCGAGTCCACGAGCTGTCACCGCAGAAGCCTCCATATGGCCGTCAGAGCTCAAAGAATAGCAAAGACAAGTTGAAGCCGAGGTGAGCGCTCTTCAGTTCATGGCAATGAACAACCGATATCTTATCTACGGTTTTAGGAGCAACTCTCTGTCGGCCGTGGGAAAGAACAACAAGTAATCGGAACCATACTTAACACCTTGGGCAGAGGTTTTCCAACAAAAAAACGCAATTCTCTTAAACATTCTCATACATTCTCTCCAACGACGTCAGCACAACTCTCTTCAATCCTTTCCTCGTATCCTCGGAGAGTGATCCCGACACAATCCTCCTTCCACCCCCACCAAGACTCCAGTAATCCTCCTGTACGCCCCGCTCCCAAGCTCCGCATTTCGTCTCACTGGCACCGGCAAGCTTGCCCGACGTCGTCAGAACGAACATTCGTGACACTCCTTCCAGCCCGAGCCCGACACCTGCCAAAGCCCTAAGTTGTCCCTTGCCTCGCCCTCAGGCTCACGGACAGTTGCCATACTTGGGATAGCCGAGTCGCCCGATTCGAGTCGCGTTCCGTTCCCTCGCTCTCGACCATCAGGTCTGACGAGGTGGCTAGCTAGGGATGATCGATGAGCTCCTTGTCTGTGATGACTCGGACCTTACAGATGCCAGGGACAACGACGTATTTGCGTCTTCTACTGCCGTTCGTTTAAAAGGCCCTTCTGTCGTCTATCATGACGGCCCTTCACCGCCATTCTTTTGTTATTGTTTTTCATGGTCAAGTCAGAATCGACTACTGTAGATGCTGTTGAGCCAACTGTACAGGTTTCTTCTATATCTATAATCACACTGGCGTTCTCCGACGTATCACAACTGTAGGTGCGGGCTGCGGGTTTACTAGGGTTTTTTTTTTTACACAACCCTCCTACTTACTTCCTTGTCTCTCAACTGCTCCACCGTGTGGCCTTTCCGTAGCCCACACCATGTCCTCCGACTCCTCCCACCGCCGAAGAAGATGATCAATGACAGACCGAAGCTAAGCTACGTTAACACTTCTCGCAGCAGTGCCGCAAAGAAGCGAAGAGTACTACTACAGTACAGAGGGCTTGTGATGTCTGCCGACGGAAGAAAAGAAGTGCGGCGTTCTTCGCCGAGGTCCTTCAGCAGCGAGTCGTGTTCAGTTGGCACCTCCCCTTCTACAGTAGTCATAGTAGTTCGGTGTATGATTATATTGCTTTTTTTTTATAAACCCCCACAAACCGTTCCTAACGGTGTCAAATTAGGTGATATGCAGCCAGATGCCCGGGAAATAAGCTATAAGTGTTCCGGCTGTTGCTGCGTACAAGTGAGGCAGCCAAGGTACTGCCGTTTTTGTTATGATCTGCCTTTTATAGCAGTTGGACCCCACGGGGGTTTGTCAGCACGTACAGTATACAGAAAGTCTCTGGGAAAATTTGGAGAGCCTCCTACAACGAGTGCCTCATCGTCCAACAGGACTCATGTCTGGTGTCATGTTTCTCATCGTAAGTTATCTAGCTACAGTATGTCCACAACGCCGACATCACACACCAGAAAACTGGGGGGGCACCGATTGATCGATTGATCGGCAACAAAGCTTTGTTCGAGAAGAATCCTTTCCTTGTCACACTCCCTTCCAGAATAAACCCTCCAAAAAAAGACCTGATCATAAGTAGAGAGAGAGAGAGAGAAAGAGAGAGAAAGGGAAATTCATACAAAACCCGTCCGAAGGAGGCTAGGCTACTGGAGTATATAGATACTACGAATGAAAAAGGAAAGGAAAGAAAGAAACGGGCACACATGTATGTACGCAATGACCCGCGGCCTGGAAAAGAAAAAAGGAAAGAAAGAAAAGAAGAGAGAGAGGCCGTCTAAGTTGATTAAGAGGAGGTGTGAGGGGTAGAGAGAGGGGCGTGTATGACATGATTGTGGGGGACATTGACAAAAGGGAGGGAGAGTTTAGGTACAGGGCGAAACGAAGGTTACGACCAGGATAGGGCAGAGCAGTGGGAAATCGTGTCAGTCATCATCATGGGGCGTGAGTGAGTGAGGACAGGTGGTGGTGAGGATGTGTGGTAGGGTAAGATCGGAGCGTTTTTGGAAGACGGGTGAGTACAGACTGCAGTAATCGTACATCCCAGGTGATGTCGAGGAGGACTGTAGCGGTCTATAGCATACGTCGTCACCACGATCGTTTAACTGATAGCATGTCATCACTTTAGAGCTTCAACTCAGTTAGGACTCGTCGCGCAAGCATCTGGTACTGCCATCCATCTCCACCCGCACGACGGAATTGGATACCGTGTAACGGCAGCCACGGAACCTAAAGACATAAAAAGACATAAAATATCAGAACAAAGACCAAACTGATGATAGGGAAAGAACCACAGCACCTTGACGACGTTAATCTCAAACCTGACAGAGAGCGTGTTCTGCCCAACACTCTCAAACACCTCTCGATCACTGACTTCTCCTCCAGTTGTAGCCGGCCCCTGTTGCTGCTGTGACACCCCACCACCAGTACCAGCACCAGCAAAATCGCGTGGTATCGGTGGCAAGTTTTTACCCCTCGCCGGTGAATGTGAGCGACGCGGTGGCGAATCATCCGGGTGCAGCGTTGCCGATGCATCATCTGCGTGGGCAATAGCCGTATTCGACGGGACATTAAAGAAGGAAGACGAGCCGCTGCTCTGCGTCGCACCGAACGCAGGACCGCCACTGCTACCCGACGGTCGACCGGGCAGATCCTTCTCTTTCTCCTTTTCCTTCTCCTTGGGCGTGCTTCCGTTGACGCTCGTCTCGCCGGCACCACGGTCCTTGTCTTTACGGCCCATGCCAAAGGAAAGCTTCGATGCCTTACGAACGATTCGCTTCGTCGTGCCCCAGAGTCGCCTGAACCTGCCGAACCCTGCTTACGATGTTTCCTCGGGATGACATCGTTATTGTCCCTTGCGGATTCTGTAATGACGATATGTCGATCGATGGTAGGTGAATGCAGTCGAATCCGGTCTTGGTTTCTCTGTACTGCACTTGCATACGGTCTAGTACGCGCCGGATGTCCGCCTTGAGGACCGCAGGTGTCTTGGTGGACGTCGTTGCGACACTAAAAATGCAGAAGGCAGATTGTTATCACCCTGTAAGAGAGCACGGAGACACGGCTGGCAAATCACACGTACCTGAACAAACCCTTCAGGAACACCGGCTTGAAGTCCTTATCAGCCGCGTTAGCATTCGGATCGTCCTCTCCATCTGTCAGTTCGAACCCAGCCCCGGCACCATTCACATGAGCCCTCGACGCGCCTTCTTCAGGAACCTCCGCGGTCTTCTGAACAAACGGTCGCTCAAAGTGCGACGCCCTTCCACTGTTGGCGGTCGAAGGCCGCCGGTGGCGCCCGAGCGTGCCACCGACACTCGACAACAATGCACCGCCCGTGCTGCTCCGGCGCTCATGTCGCTTTGCATGACTCTGTGGATCGAGGATCGTTGCAGCCCGTCGATGTAGTGGTTGCGTCTGGCTGTGTGAGATCCCTCCTGTAGGCGAAACCTGTACACCCGCTTCGCTGTGATCCGTAGCGGCAGGGCCTTCATTGCCCACAGCAGGGAATGTAGTAGGTGTTGAAGTTGAGGGCGGCTCAGCTTTCTCATTCAGGGTTGATGCTGCATCTCTCCTTTCCTTCTCCTTCTCCTTCTCTGTCACAGCGTGATCAACGTCTGCGGACGGGCGTGGGGACCCAAAGATGCTCGTCCGTTTGCTAGTGCGGTCACCTGCCCCACGTACACTCCACCGCCCACCAGAAGACTACCGAACTTTCGCACGAACGTTGCGCCCGCGGAGAATGATGGTGCCGCCGGTGACAACGTGACTTCCGGTGGGGCGTCGACGACAGAGTCAGACGTATCCTCCGCCTGCTCATCCTCCACTCGTTCAGGGAATGTTGCGAGCTCCGGTCCGGCCGTCTGGGGTCGATCGCGATCGTGACCATTCAGGTTATTGTTGACATTGACCCTGAGTTGACCATGCTCATTCACGCCAGCGCCTCCCGGGCTGCCACCACCACCAAACATACTCGTCAAACCGCGTGGAACCCCTTGGCGGTGACTCACGCTGTGAGAACGGCGATGCGTGGACGCAGGTGGGGCACGTGGCAAGGTGGCGCTTGCAGGGCCAGCGGGGATGGAAGGTGCATCCGGCCCGCCCGGAACGGTAATAGGCGACGGTGGCGTGATTTCGACAGCGTGTTTCGGGTTGGGTAGACCGGCATCGCGCGCGCGAGGCCGGGGTTGCTGCTGTGACTGATGCTGGAATGTCGCCCCTGTCGGAGAGGGAGTGCCTGGGGAGTCGTATGACATTTTGGAGTAGTGCAAGGATTCGGGAGCTGGCAACCGCGAAGGACGCATAGTGTAGTCTGTGCCGCTAACGGCTTTCTGGGAGTAACCGTTGAAGCTGGCACGGTAAGTTGAACGGACTGCTTCGAAACGCTAGCAGGGGTGCATCTTCCGCTGTACGCTGCGTGGGATTCACCGACAACTGTGAGCTCGCAAAGTGACCCGCGCCGTACAATTTATCGCGCTCCATCTTCTCCCGGGCAAGATAATACATCGAAATGAGTGAGTGGTAGCCGCGCGTTGGATTGGGAGGCTCCTTCTGGTTAATATCGGAGAGCGAAGCATTTGACAGTTGGGACTGTGAATGAGATGGAGAAGCAAATGGGGAGGATGGCGGCGAGGTCGAAGGCGAGAACAGCTTGCGGCGATAAAAGTCAAATCCGGAGAAGCGTTTGTTCTTTCTCGGCGTTGATGCAGCCTCCACCTTGTTTCCACCACCGTGACCGCCCGCACCGTCCACTCGACAGCGAGTGAGGTATTGGATAGTGACTCGCCCCAATGTTGTGGCCGATCGCGCTTATTTTCCCAATATTGTACTGCTCGTTTATATGCTTCAGATTCAAGGATCGCGACTAGCCTCCGCTCGATCTCATCTTCTGTGCCGAACTCAAAGCCGGTCATACCACGGATGACTTTTCGATCGAGCTCGTCGGCGCGCAGCGGTTCGCGCCGTAAGAGATGGGCATCGGGTGGGCCATCGAATCCACGCGTCATCCAGGGATGGTTTAAAAGATCTGGGAGTGGTGAACGCTGCTGAGGATTGGTGACGAGCATTCGAGAAAGTATATGTTTGCACTCTACGCAGAGTCGTCATTTGCTATCCCGCAGTTATTCAAATCTTACCACGCACCTGTGGTAAGCCAGGCTGGATACTCGACCAGCCCGCGTTTGATCTTCGCATGAAGGGCAGGCATACTCTGGTCATCAAACGGCACTTTACCACAAACAAGCACATATAACACCACTCCGAAACTCCACACGTCGACCTCAGGACCAGTGTAAACCTTGGCATTGAGGAGCTCTGGGCAGCGAAATAGAGAGAACCGCAGAATGTTGATAAGTGACCGATTGGGTCGTACAGATTTGACAGCCCAAAATCGATTATCTTGATATTCCCGGTCTGAGATATGAGAATGTTCTCGATTTTGAGGTCTAACAGATGTTAGCGATCGGAGTGAGCCATCCGCCCCTAATGAAAGGACGCACCTCTGTGCACGACGTTATTTTTATGACAATACTCCAGCGCGCTTCCGATCTGCCTTGCGAAGTTCCTTGCAACGCGCTCCCGTAATCGACCATGGCTGATTATATAGTCAAGCATCTGCCCGCCGTTTATGTACTCGAATACCATGTAGTAATGGTGTTGATGCACAATCATATCGCGCATGCCGCATATGTACGGGTGGTAGAGCAGCTGCGATAGCGCTGCCTCACGGATCGTGCGGATCTCCTTTGAGGCATCTTTGCTCGCCTGCTTGGCTGCGGCTTCCGCGTTTGGGGACCCAGGTACGAGTTGAACAGGGACTACACGGGGAAGAATTTTGACGGCAAGCTGCAAGTACAGAATGAGTGATTATGAAACAACGGTAAATGATAGGTGAAAGTAGATGGAATGACAGGGTTTGTAGCAAATCGGCCATCGAGAAATGCCCTTGGGCGCTCGAGATGACCTAACCACACAGCCCTGCCCATGAGGTGGGTCGTGGGCGTGGCAATAGCCGTCGGCCTTGCTTTCGCAGGAGGACGGTAGGAAGACAACGTTCCGGAGGCTACAATATGCGCACTCGTAGACCATAAATCATCGATACGGCGAAGAAGCACGTATCACAGAGTAGGATAAGAAAACAAATGGCAGCAAAAGAAAGAAAAAAAGGGAGCAGGATGGATGTCACATTGATCACGATCCAGATGAGAATACGAGGAATATGGCATTTGGGCAGTCTGAGTGGTGGATAACACCATCAGACTGGGAAAACAAAATCGGCCATAATGGAGGATTCGGAGACGAGGAGAGTGATCGTGACAGCATATGTTGAAAATCAAGACTAAGAGCCGGGAGGAAGGAGAATACGTTCCTGCATGTGACAGCAGGGACGTTTGACAAAAAGGATAGTGGGAGTGTCATACGCACCTTCTCGCCTGTAACGTTATGATGGGCCAACTTGACCTTTCCCATACTACCCGCGCCGAGCGTTTTGGAGAGGGTGTAGTCGCCGAGAATACGATTAGTGGTGCGCTGCTTGGGCTGTTCGAGGCCGCGTTGGGAATGTCTTTGTGCCGAGGCAAGGGTTGTTCGACATATTGGCGTGAGCGCTCTGACGACGCGCCGGAGTAGGATTGGGAGTAGGACGTAGGGGGAGGGACATTGGGCGCGGCTTTGAGTGTGAGGCCATCCCGCGCGAAATGGGAGCTGCTGTGGAAGCCATGGTGGGCGTGTTGGGAGGGAGAGAAGAGGGGAGAGTGGGCCCTGTGGTAGATTGACGGGGAGGGGACCGAGGTAGTTGAAGTTGTAGAAGGAGAGGGGCTCTGTGGAGGATGGGGGAGAATGAGGGTGTGAGTGTGAGTGTGAGTGCGGATGTTCGGGGATAGATTCGGTTTGAAGGCCAAGTGGCCGTGACGCCGCTGGATCGAACCTGGGTCGAGTGTCTGTCCCGCTTTGTTCATCTTCTCGCTTGATATCATCACTGGGTTCGAGTGTAACAATAATCACCCGTTTACTTATCCTAGGACGCACCGGCGCCCCCTCCCCCCATCTTTGGTTCGATTCTGGTTCGATTACCCCCGAACCACGCGTCTCTCACTCACCCACATCGGTTTCCCGGCGCGATCAACACAACGCAACGGCTAACAACTATAACTGACATGTACGGTTACAGAGGAATGGAAGACACGATCAATTTCGATTGACCGAACCAGCACGGGCGAGCGCGAGCTTCGACACACCACATGTCCTATCGCTTCACGCTTAGCATGTCTATTCTTATTAGCCATCATTGCTGCTTTTCCTTCGTCCCCTTTGGCGAAAGCCAAGTGACCGGGTGCTTGTTGTACATCGACCAAGGCGGGATAACCAACTTTTGTAGATGCCCACAAGCAACCTGTTCAATCAGCACGCCATAAAAAAAGTATCGACCCACTTACCACAAGGATGGCAGCAACACCCAAGCCAAACGTTACAAATGTCACTTGTATAGACTGAAACAAGAATCCAATAAAGAAAGAGAATATCTGGGAGACATCGCTACACGTCAAAGCGAAATCAGCGCTGGGCGCTGCTCCACGCACCGCCAACTCTATCGTAGCATAATGTGCGATCCGCTCTACGAGCTTCTGGCCTTCAAAGTCCTAAGTTTGGGCATTCCAGGGGCATTAGAAGAATGCACTACTTGTGTGTTGAACAAACGTACGATTTTCCCTTCCAAGTACTGTCGCAGGCTGGCCATGGTCAGAGTTTGGCCAAACGCCGGCGGAAGACGTATTAGTCAGTCTCCTACAAGCACGTGTCCCCGAAGGCCCCGTTCTCGGGATTCTCCGAGCCAATATTCACACACCTTTCCACGTGTCCGCCACTATCCCGAAACTCTGAAACACGTTCTACTGTATACGTGTTCCTGTATGCTGTGACAAGGAGGCTTATTTTTATTGATGACAGAGGTATGTTTTCCTCCACAGAATGTTTTATATCTTTTCAGCTTATCTGACCGGTCCTCCGAAATCAAGAAAAGAAAAGATGGTTGATCTCATCAATTCTAGATGGTTCCCAGGTCTACACCTGGACTGTCAGCATTATGGAACACTCATCACTTTCGCTTTGAGTGCGGAACCAACTCTATAAATTCCGATCATTACTGCGTCTCGGCCCGGCTGCTGGTAAGATGCTTGGGCGCTGTTATTTCAACTGATTATCCGTCAGGCAAGTCATCAATCTAGCCTGCTTCAAATCAAAGGGGTGGAATTTGAAAGTTGTCTAATGAAACAAGTCTGTTCTCTTGGTGTGCTGCCACTTCTTTCTCCTGTTATCCAACATCGCCAGATCGCAGATTCTCTACAGGACTCCGGCTTCAAATGTAATCGGCCGGCACTATACCGTGACTACTACCTATTTTATTCCTCCACCCGAGTCCCATCCCCATTTTCTCATAGATCCGTGACCCTGACCCCCGACAATTGTTCCATTCATTCTCCAGCACATCTTTCTGATGTCATCAGACGGGCGGTGCTGGACCAATCCGGCGTCGAGTCCAGCGCTTATAACGGAGCGGCGTGAAGCCCAATTTGAACAGGCGTTGCCAAAGCACGGAACACAAGGGATGGCAATGGCAGGTGGAGAGAAGACGCATAATATATCATCTACTGTAGCATTTATTTACACTTCACTCGACGTTCGGTCCTTGAAGAGTATGTCCAACTCATGACGGGCACTGCCATGATAAGACAGCACTTGAACAATCACTTACAGTATGGTATTGCCAACGAGGCCCATATCATTGATGTTTCGGAAGAAGAACGCCACATGTAACGTACGGCATACTACGAAGACGCCAGTCGCCACCACCACGTCCTAAAGATGGTCACAAGTGCAGCGATTGCCCCTGTGAAGAAACAAGTTCATTGAAACTCTTCGCAAGTGGACTTGGAACGCCAGGAACCACCATAGGTAACCAGCGTAAGAGATCATATCCGAGTTCGGATAGGATTCGGGGTTAAGGATGATGATGACTGAGCAATCATACTGTATTGTGTGGGCAACTGGGCCTGACCGGCGACGTTTCCAAGGTATTTGCCCTAAATGGATAAATCGCTATCAGAAAGATCAACGAACAGTGCCATGTCCAAAATTTATGATATGCGCTGTTGCGCACACACACGATGGGCTTCGTGTTCGTATCAGCCAAATAGACAGGAGACATCGATCGACCTGAATTGCGTGCCAAGGCGGAGAGAAAATAGTTCGAAGCGCCCGCTCATCATTACCATGTGCGGCCAGGGACTTGGGGTTGCGATGAATGCGAAACTTTAAGGTTTCTCGAGATACAGACCACCTTATCTTCTGAGCATACAGAAGCTTCAGCTAAGTTGAAACAAATCCGTCAACTAAAGACGCACAGACAGCAAGTTGATCGTTTGATCGTTACGGTGATTGCTTGCTCGCGAACTACAACTTGACCAGAGATAGTACGCAAACAATGTCGCGGTTTTCGCCGTTTTAGATGGGTACTCTCCAGTTTTTTATTCTCAGGAGGATAGAGATAGATCGTATGTACTGTATGGTCGGCTGGAGTGAGATGAAAGAATTTTGTTAGACGAGGGCCACCGTGGGAACGGACGCGACAATGCGGCAACAAGCGACGGTTTGTTCACAAAGAGGCGGCAGGCAATTTCTGCAGGATCTTTTGGATTTTTATCTTTCGCCCTTATTCTCCATTACGCTCCCTACGCAGGAAGACGCCTCGGTCCTCTGTGAGGTTACGATCCCGCGCCCGGTTTTCTTCCCTCGGGAACACCTATTCGAAAACCCGATTTTACGGACGACTCGTGACGAATCTTGTATACTCAACTCCCACATACCACCACCTCATCCCATACCCCATCTCGCTCTCTGATACACCGTCATCGATAATATCGTTCTATATCAGTATTCGCTCGCTCTTTGCTGTCCAATCGCTCAACACATCGCCATGCCCGGCCTTCAAAAAGTGGTCAGGCATTGTTTCTCGGTCTTGAACTCTCGACAGATCAACTACGGGCGACCATTGTCGACGAGAATTTGGAACTTGTTGGAGTGGAGGCCGTGGATTTCGATACCGCACTTTCCGAATACCAGTGAGTTCCTCGTTTTCACTTGTGGGTTGACTGGGATAGGAAGGATTGGGTTGGATCGAGGCCAAGTGGGAGTTCTGCGACATTACGCGTCCCCGAGCAGTGGAGTTTAGTCCCATCGGTGTCCTATGGTCGAGAAAGTCACGTCATGTGGGTTGTTCTGACACGATCTAGGACTCAGGGTGGAATCTTTACAACTCCGGGAGATGCATACACGACACCGGTGGACATGTGGGTAAAAGCCCTAGGTGAGTAATTTTTTCTCCTTCATCCGCGGAACCAAACCCCAGTTTTAAAAAATCAAATTTGTCCTTACACGATCGGGATCGAATCTTTCACCCATCTCCCGCGTGTCACCTGCCTTTTGTTGTCCCTCTCAGATTTTCTTTTGGAGGAAATTAGCCGAAATCATGAAGTCTCGAGAATCAAATCCATTGGCGGCGCTGCTCAGGTGAGATTTTGCTTCCGTGTCAAGATCTACATATGAGATTCTCATCACGTGACGTCTTCAGCATGCCCTCGTCTGGTGGAAATCAACTCCAGTCCCCAGCTTCCCGCTCTTGACTCGCGACTACCCCTGCATTCTCAGCTCTCACCGAACACCTTTTCTTTACCGAACACCCCCGTAGCACAAGACACATTTTCACATTCTCATGCGTTGAGCATTGAGGCCATGCTCGGAGGGCCTGACCACATGGCTGCCCGCGTCGGAACATGTGCAAATTCGTCCCTCGTTGCTGCGCAAATACTTCGCGTCCGCGAGACGTCTCCCGAAACGTGGGCCCGCACGGTCGTGTTCAAATCGCATCCGCATTCCTCGCGAGTCTCATTTCTGGCACATGGATCAAGATGGGCGAAGCGGAGGCGTGCGCGACGGGCATGTACGTGTATGCCTCAGGAGGTCAGGGCCATTGGGATGACGAGGTGATTGAGTATATTGGGGGGTCCAGAGAAGAGGCATGGCGCGTACGTGGGTGGTTAGGGGACGTGGATGTCTCCGGTGGTGGACGTCGAGTTGCAACTGTTTCACGATATCTTGTCGACCGATATGGGTTCGAACCTGGTGAGTTTGCTATTGCTGAGCTCATAAGAATGTCTCCTCAATCTGTTAAAGACACTACAATTGCATCATTTACTGCCGACTACTTATCAACGTACCTCTCGCTGGTCCCTTCTCCCTCCGATGCCATACTCTCGTTCGGTCCCATGGATTTTCTTCTTACAAGCGCTCCGCATTACCTCTCCAGTCGCCTTTACAGTGTCTACCCACATCCCGCTCAGGATCCAAGCGAGAAGCGGAAATATATCAGCATGTTGACCAGCAGGTACGCTGTAGATTGATCGACTTACTCCCTATCCTCTTACACCTGTCTCAGAAATGCCGATGTTCCGCGAGCACTCGTCAGGGATATGTATACAAAGTCGTGGAGCGCGTTCGACCGCCTTGTGTCCGTCGTTCCACCAGGTGGCTCTATTGGGTTTGTCTCAACAATATCTTCCGTTTTGTTTCTTATTTACACAAGTTTTCCAGTCTCGATGACAAGCTGTTCAGTTTTTGGCTATTGCAGGGCGATAGTCACCCATTATCGCATGTCAAAGGAATCTTCCGCTTTGAGACGGGCGTAAAGGTCAACGAATTCCGTGACCTTCGCGCTAATCCTCGGTGTCTAGTCGAGAGTCAAGTACTCTCTTTCCGAGTGCGATGGGCGCGTATGACATCGACGGGTGCGCTTGGTGCAGCCGTAGGTCGTGCACGGGGCAATAGTTCATTGGTGACGAGCAGCGCAGCGGCATCCCCTGGTCCTGGACAACGCACCGGAACACCAGCTATTGGTCCGTTGGGTACGCCGTCGTCCGGGTTGGGCTTATCGTTCGATCCGTACGACTCTTCCTCTTTGCCGGCACGAATCCTTGCGACGGGAGCTGCTATCAACTTCCCGGCCGTCGCATCACTTGTCAGCGAGCTTTTCAACGCTCCTGTATTTGTTCCCACGAGCCAGCTTGACTCGGCACAAATCACGCCCCACCGCAATGCACCAGCCAAGGGATACCCCGGGCGAGCAGCCTTGGGCGGTGCATACGTCGCACGATGGGTCTGGGGTAAAGAGCGTGGTACGGGTCGCGGGAGCTTCGAGGAGGAAGTGCGGCGATTACTTGCAAAGCGTTGGGTAGCCAGTGGCGGCACCCCACTCCGTACGCATATAGGTGGGGAGACTCCGGTGGGGAGTGGTGCCAACACACCCTACAACGCCCGGCGGACCGGTTTCGGTGCTGCGGTTTTAGAAGAGGAAGAAGAGGATGCGTTAGAGGAGATGGAGCGCCTCGGCGGGGACGCATTCGGTGACGGGGAACTCGCGGCGCGGTTACGAACTGCGACGGGATCGAGTACAACAAGTACGACAACGGCCACGGGGACCTCGATGGGATCAAGTGGTGCTCTCCCTCGACTGCATTCACGACGCCTGACCTAGGGACGGCTGCCAACACCGGTCCAGCAGCCAGCGAAGCAGGGGCCACGGTGCTGATGCCAGTCACAGCCTTACCAGCGAGTGAAGCCGAGACGCAAGTCGGTCTTGCAAAGATTGCAGAACCGGACGTCGATGCGTTCATGGCCTATGCGGCTATCGTGCCCGAGTATTGTCGTCTGGAAGGGATGCTGGTAAAAGCGCTGGTGTAAACGGATTTTGTTCTGCTATTCTTTTCTTTCTTTTCGCTGATCTGATCTGCTCTGCTGCTGCTGTTGCTGCTTGCACGCTTACATATTTATGTTTGTTGAAGGAGGAGAGGTACGAAGGGAGAAGGAGAAAAGATGGGGTGGTGGTGGGGTGGCCATCTACGGTATATAGTCATGTTACCCCATTGTACACACAGTAAAAGAGTAACCAACCTCCCGCCAGGCCGCGCCTACGTATTTGTACATGCTACGCTCTTCCAGGTATTACATGTCTAAAAAAAACTTGATTTCTAATGGTTTTGCTGCTGCGAGCTGCAAACGAAGACGAGACGACAACAGGGAAATTACGAAAAAACAATCAGTCGTGGGAATTTGCTAAGAGGCATGCACGTGCATGACCGCCTCCGTATACTATGCAAGTGGGGTTGCAACCCCTAGAATTTCCCATTGATTCGCCGACATAGTCCTGTACCCTGGTCCCTGGCACAGACGTGTACTCTATATAAGCTTCGGCCTCATTGGCCAGAGAATGATTGCCTGGAGGCTGCGCAGGTAGCGTCGTAAGCTCAGCGTGCAGGATAAGCACAAGAACTGAGGGAGCGTATCCGTACTGTAACTACTTATATATGCGAAAAGGGCCAAAGCTCGATGATATGTAATGTATCGTAAGGTGGATGTGCTAGTTATGACAGTCCCAAATGGCCCTGTCACTGTGCTACGTATCAGGGAGAGTACTAACGATCTATATACACTTATTCCCAGAGGGATGCGGACGTTGGGTATATGCGGGCGCTCCGACGGGCGCTCCGGTGCCTCGTTCCGCGCTTATTCCGACAGGTAGGACTACTGTAGGCGTTGCGGCGGCAGTGTCGCCGTGACTGCGTGCCTCTGACCCACCGTCTTTCCCCGACGTCTCTCGTCTCCCCTGCGCTGCAGCCGTCCTCAAAATTCTCTTTTTTCCACCTGCGATCCTGCCCCCTCTGCCAGCTCGCTCTAGCTGAAAGAACGTTTGACTTCGAAGGGATACATTTATATGGAGACAAAAAAAAACTCCTAGATCGCCACACCATCCGATACGACTACCCACGGGAGATGTGCGTTTACGCCCTGGACAATATAGCGTAATGGATCTTTTGATAATCAGGACCCCTCCGAGTCAGGGTCGTGCCGCAAGGGCTATGAAAGATGGCGCGTCAAGTTGCAACAGGCATCTCGGGAGCGCTGAAGAAGGTTATTGAGATCTCACTCAAGTCGGAGCATACAGCCTGAGGGTGCAACCGGTAGGATTTCAGGTGACTACAGTACCCACTGAGCACTGTCTAAACGATATTTTGCTTCCCCCTATAATCGCATACATGTCACGTATGCGCACAGTACTTGCAAGTCTCTATGGAACGACTCGAGTTGGCCATGTAGGCGACATCGACACATCCTTTGTCCTTCACCACTACCTCAAGGCAAGACTCACAGCACAGTCGACCGTATCTGATACGCGCCCCATGTGTCATTATTTACACATAAATAAGTCCTCGTATCTAGTATGTTCTTTTTTTAAAAAAAGCTTCCTGTGTGAGACGTAGCCCTCTAGACAATTCCTACTACAGTGACTTCGAACTGCCGAGGATCCCTCTATATGCACAAAATGCTCGTCAAACTACTGGCGATCGATTCGATTTGTGAGGCGAGGCAGATGGGCACGATAATACGTTTCTTCTTCCCAGAACTCCATTTCGCTCTCTTAAGGTTAATTGATACGCAGACCATGAGCGCATGAGCCTGAGCCAACGGAAGCAAGTCTCGATCCGTTTGCTTGTAAGAGGTATTGCCATAATAATACTGTTCTATGTGGCAGTGCTCGAGTGTATTCAAGTCGCCCAGGATTTTACTCGTGGCAGTGGGATGACACGATGCTCGCACTGCACTCAGTGACCCAGCAGTTGATCAGCTACCCTGAGCCTGAGTCTTGCATTCTTCCAATGCAGCAGAATGCCAGATGCTGTACCTCAACAAAGAAATAACATGAGCCGTTAGGCAGGAATTCCACATAACCGGCTTTAATACCGCCGATCATCGATCATCGGCCGATGCTGTCAGCACCAATGGTCATACCACTGACATGTTTCCAGCGGAACCAGCAGCTCTCCGACCCGGTGTCAAACAAGGTTGTCGAAATTTTACAGTCGCCGCCCAGGTCTAGGGTTCAAGTAGACGCCTCGAAGCTACTGGCGCTGTACTCGAAGCATAAGAAAGAAAGATGTTTGGCTTATCCTAGAATTCATCAAGACCCTATCCCTTCCCTGTAAAACACCATGGGAGTACGGAGCCATCCCGTTTCAACATACCGAAGTATGTTTTTCATCACCTCTTCTTCGACGCCTTGCATACTAATCAACCGATTCCCGAAAGAAGGTTTCCCGCCGAGAGGTTATCGCAACTCCAAGGCAGGAGGGGACCGTAACAGCTACAACCATTGGCATTCTGACGCGTCCAATGAGAGCCCAAAACGTCAGCGTGCACGAACAGCAATCGGGCCACCTGAGGCAATAGTTTCGCGGATGGCCCAGGGTTGGCCATCTCGGGTTCCTCGATCAACAGTTATTTGTAAACGATCCGGGAAAGGGCACAGATCCTACTCTGAGGCCTCTCCTGCCGTTCCTGTACAAGCCACATCCACCTCGCCTCACTCTGAGGAAGCTGGCGGAAACCAGCATGTCACAATCCTCCACGTCTAATTCTTTCGCAGTATGGGGCCTGGATTCTATATATCTAGTTATCTACCCTTCTCTTGTTAGAGTCACATTTTTTTTCTTTTTTTGGGAAAGCGCTTTATTTCGTTATACTGCTAAGGTATATTTCTGAGATAAGTATTAGATACTCACGTACTCAGTAGTGCAGCCTCGCCGTTTTGGGCCAAGTCGGATGCTGTTAGAGTCATATCTGACAGCACCGTCGCCAAAAATTATTGTATTTAGATGTCAAAATTTTCAATGTAAAATCGGCAGGTCACATACACACCTGCGTACACCTTGCACCTTCCTCAATATTCGTACAATGATTAATGAGTATTCCAGACCTGGCGTGGGCGGACTTCTTGCGAGTAACTTGTGTCCCTTCTGATACATAGATATCGCCGCGTTTTAGCCAGTCGTACTTCTCTTGTTAGACTGTTCTATCACGTTGACTGACCTTGAGAGAGCTAAGCATGATCGTGCTCGGGCAAAGGTTTGGGCACTGGTATAAAAAAGCGCCCATACCGACTCGGATAGTTCCTCACTGTCCCCAGACGTCCTGAACTACGACCAGAGAAAGCCTGTGCAGTTCCTGTTCGGCCTACCACTATTCTGGACAAACCAATATGCCTGTAAGTTTCGTATGGTCATGCTGTATTGGCTACGTGACGTACGTATGTCACTGGACACCAGCAGGTCATTCCACCCCCATCTCCAAGATCGTCAACGTATCTTTTTCCATCCACCTTCGAGTATATCCTTGTAGGGACATCGTGCTTGAACACAAGCCTGAACGGAATCAAAGTGTGCGGCAATGCCGCAATGGGAGTGATACGGCGTCAGGCAGAATACGGCAGCAGAACGTAGCTTAGAAACAGCGCTGCCGTGCTTGAGTTCCACACACACACACAGGGGCGATAGAATCGAACTTAAAGTCAAAGTGTTTTACATGCGCTCGCTCGAACTGTCGTGCGGGCTTGATCTGGCTACGAAGTGAAGGACATTCTTGCGTGTTACCAGGAGGTCAGCTTCCCGTCTCCAAAGTTGGTGCGAAAAAAGGGCGATAATCTTGGCCGCGAAGCGCTCTGCAAAGGAATTTTGGCACATCCAATACCGTCTGTGCTGTGGGGCCAATTAAGTGAGAGGACGTTCCTGTGCTTGCTATTTCGGGAGTGTCGATGCCATACGAAGGATGGCCTCACATCGCCTACAGTAATAAGAATTTGTTCGAACTCGGGGGCAGTGAGGCCACTTGTTGTGGCGTCGTTGGGGAGGCCCGTGGATCTGCTCACGTTTGGTCCTTGAGTACTGTGAAGGTCAAAGTGGCCATAGAGTCTATTTTCGCACTTCATTCGTAGGTCAGGTCGGGAATGAGAGGCATGGGGCGCATTCGAGTCGGCGCTGTCATCTGGGTTGTCCTCGAGGTGGTAGAGCACGAAGTTATGGGGGGAGGAAGAGTCCCAGGGGGCAGAATGGGTCCGAAGCTCAACGACGTGCGTGTGTAATCTGAGTCAATAATCTGTCCGATCACGCATTGAGAGGTTTTCGGCGTACCTTATAATTGTCCAGTTCGTAATGCCATTCACTCCAAACACCTCCTTCTGTTGATGGGTGCACCTACCACGTGGGCCAGGTCAGTATGGACAGCGGCGACGATTTGGAAAATTCGTTCGAGGACGCCTGGCTCGGCCGTTGATTGATACGGATGTCGATTAAGTTACATAGGGTGGAAGGAAAAACTCGGCTTTGCATGAGGCAGTCACTCCATCGCTCGGGGACAACTTGTCGCTATAGCACAGGACATCTTGCTGATGAACGTGGTTGGGCTCCTCCGAGTCGAGGCTGTGGTATGTGTGCCACGGCAGTGGCTGAGGGTAGCAGTGTTCATGGTGGGCAGTATAATGCTGTAATGGGTTGTTACAGTAGCGGGAGTTTCCGACTTCAACTTCAACTCATTTCCGAGTCTTACTCTCCGTATCATCAAGCTCCGTATCTACGAAGACTTGCGGATCGCTCGCCGACTGGTAGTGAAAGTTCTTACATCCGTGACTCGCATTACCACCAAGTATTGTATCATTTTATCCTCTGGAGCTTGCGCTTCATATTCAAAACTGAAAATGACCAGCTCTGTTTTCATCGCGTTGAATTCTGTGATCTCGTACCTGATGTACTTCTCGACCTTGTCCATTGTTCCTAGAGTCATCGGAACGCTGCTATCTCCTGTTTTCTCAGCTCGCAAGCCTCTCGCTCGTTCGCCAGGAAGTAAACTCGCATGGTCATTCGTGGCATTTCTGCCACGAAACACCGAGCTTCTAGCATTATGATGAAAAGGTGGCGCGTGGCGCACCTTTCTGTAACGGCATGCTTCCCCAAGACGTAATCTAGTAGTGGAACAGTTCACAAGCTTCTCTTAACCTGATGCCTGATGTCTTGCCAGTGGGAGATAATGCATGAACGGAACTGCGTTTACTTCAGTTGTACTACACGAGGCAGGTTTTTAGATCTAAGGCTCTCCACTCTTGCCCCCCTGTAATTTCGTCTAATCTGCCTGGAGTTTGAATAACACGGCTTTGCCAGAACACAAACCCGTTCTTGAAGCACCGATGCTTACCCAGAACACCTTTCCGTCCAGACAACTTCTACCGATAGACGTTGTAAAGCCCGCTTCCACACTGTATCTGGCTCTGAATCACCACCTAAATACCTATCACTGTCGCACGCTCCTTATCAGACAGCCGTAATTACCGAATATAGTAATCGTGATAGAGGAAGAAGAATCGTGAATACAGACAGTACTGAAACTGATGCCACGGTTTGCCGATTCTGTTGCGGCCGCATGGGCAATACGAATGCCAGCGTACTCAATTTTCTGCGGTTCTCTCACACCTTGGCATCTGGTAATTCCAGCACCTTCTATCATAAACCCATTGGATCATATGTCCTCCGAGTCTCCGGTATCTCTACTAGGGCTGCGTGAGCACTTTTCGCTTCGAGTGGATACCTTTCCTTTTGATAGTATTTGACTAAATAGACCGCATTCTATCCGAGTCCCATGGAAACAATCGGAGCCCCCTCAATGCCTCTTTTCTCACCGGCGTCGAACATGCGGACTGTGCGCGTTGTGACAATAGAAAAGTGTATGGACCATAGCGCGACGACGGCTGTGGGAGCCAGTACTTGACCTATCTCGGGCTTTGCAAGAGATAACTTAACGTTCAGCGATTTGACCGTTGCTCGTTCTCTTTAGATTTCGGTCGACACGTGTAATGCCTACCAGATCCGGGCATTCTTATTCGCTAGCGTCGAATTCAGTAGGGAGTGAGGTGAGCCCATTCATTCACTTACGAGACATGTCCTCGGTGATCCTGTACTGTATGATACTCGAGCACTGTACAGTACATCTTGACGAAAAATCACAGTCCAAACCGCGGCAAGTTCGTCATTCTTCGAGTGCTGCGCTCGTCATGGGAACTTGAGTCGGTTGTCAAGGAAACTCTAATGAGGCGTGTGTTCCTGCGCATGCAGTGTTCCTGCCGTCCTGAACCTGTATAATTTACCGGGACATCGCTTACCCAGATTGAGCCTCGGGTCGTACCTTTTACAGTGCGTATTGGTCTCAGTAGGGGGTTACGCCACTTACGGGCACAATAACTCGAACTGTTACTCGTCCCACCATGGACTCACGATTGTTACTTGTTACCAAAGCGACATGATGTTCACTCGCACGTTTGAACTGCATGTCGATGCAGGGAGGGTGACAGTAAAGGAATGTCTGTTAGACTTTAAATACTGATCGCAGTACCTACGTATGGCTGAGTAAGGGGCAAGATCTTGGGTGTGAGAATGAGATCAAGGTCTTCTGACAGGCTGGAATTGCCCTCTCACACAAGGTGCTCGTAACCAGGCATGCCGTCGGGAAAACAAGGAGGTCTGCGGGGATGAGAGTGCATTGCAGCTCTTTTCTCTGTTGGTTTTAATTTTAGGCCAATGCTCCGTTACGTGAAGTTGGTTGATCAGGGATCAGATCAATTGTTGCGGGGAGTTCCTTAATTCCGTGTGGTTCGTCTAGCAGGAGATATAAATAACCCTTGAGTTGGACCCGCCTATTCTCCCACCATCCGCTCTCCATGACTGACCTCACCATCCTTCATGCCCCGAGCACTCTTTATCTTCCAGACGCAACAAATGAGGCTGGCCTCCGTTTCGCCTTCAACCGCTGGTCGGCACCGTCGTCGCGCCCTGTCATTTCCACGACTCCCATGGTCACCGTCGAAATGGTCGATACAGTTTCCCCGCCTCCATCGCCCGTCATGGTTCAAGACCACAATCTCCTTTCACCTCCTCGCCGCAGTTCCAAACCTAAGAGAGATTCTCTTAGAGTCTCTCAGCCTAGACCCGCTTCCGCACCACCTGAGCGTCCTAGCAAAGTCAGGACTATTGATCCAAGTGTCCGTTTGTCCCCTCGCCCCAAATCGCCAGACCCTGCATCCCGCCGTCGTAGCCACATACCGATAGTCGTTCGTCCTCCAACTACCCTATGTATGTATATCGTCTCTTGAATCCCAGGTGTTGTCTTAACAATTTCCCAAGTCCGTCCGAAGCCGTTTTGGAGGAACACCACACGTTCTGCTGTTACCGGAACATTCTACGCATCGTCACATCATCTTATTCGTCGCTCAACGTTTATCGCTGCCGGTCTTCGTTTCGACAAACCCGTTGCAGATCTGTCCGCTTTGGGTGTTGAGTCACGCATCGGGATTGTCGTGCTGTTGCCCGACTCCATCCCTTGACCGTCGTCCGCTGCTGTGGCCTACGAAGGTCCTAAGATATCGAGCCGTGTCCTCGAAGCCGCATATATGCGGCGTAATATAAAGTCGAACATGAATACCGGTCGTACTACGCTCACGCTCAGCACCGCTCATGCAACATATGGCGAAATGATTCACACGCACACCTCGAAGGACCGGGATCGAAGAAACCAACCCGAGATCCGGCTGACGTGTTGTACTCGGGAAGTAGAGTTCGCATAGACGCCCCGCTCTCGGTTCCGACTTCTACAATTAATTGGTGGCCCTACCCACCTTGGGGTCAATCCGCCGTTTCACTTACGCCCCCGTGACAACAACCACCTCCGTACCACCATCTCCCGTTGCTGTATTGTCAGCGAGCCCGCCAGCATCCACGACTACGACTTCGTCATTACAGACAACATCAAGTCCCAGCTCTAGTTCGGCTCCAAGCAGTACAGTAACGTCTGTTACTGCCAGCTCCCTGCGGCCTCCGTGCTCTCACGTCCCGAAGTCAATGCTACCGCACATTCTAGGTTCAATCCGCTCTATCTCATCCCGGTTTTCGTAGTGGTTGGCCTTCTGCTTGGCGCACTCTCCGGGCTTCTAGGCTATCGGTGGTACTTGCGGCGTTTAGCGCGTAAGGGTGGTGATAGTGGTGGCCGCTGGAAAGGAAGTTTCATTTCCGGTCCACCATACATTCCCATGCGTGATTTAAGTCGCAATGCGGGAGGCACAGAAGAATCGTTTTCAAACCCTGTCGGCAGTCCGAGCAAGTACACACGTCATGGTGCTCGTTACGCAACAAAGGCATGGCTATCAAATGTTACAGGGGCAGGCTCACGTCGTGCTAGTACTTGCAGTACTGTCTCGCCTTCAAGCGAGGATACGATTGGCGCTACTGCATCTTCTCACTCATGTCCTACGACCGCCAGCTACACCCTTGCTCGCTCACGAGGGAGCACCACCTCAGCTACTTCACCACCAGATGTGGAAAATAGTCGTCGCGATTACACTCGCAATACATCTATTCGCCGCAACCTTCTCGAGCGCATGCAACGGGGTTCTGATCGAAGTCCTCGCGGCGTGACACGCGATCCGTCGCGGCGGACCACGCAAACATATTTAAGTTCGGCTAGTGCATATTCGGGAACTCACGCGGGTGATTCTCTCTCGCCAGGCGCCGTGCCTTCCGCGCCCAATACCGAGTGGGAACCAGGAAGTGGGTTTCGAATTATGGTGGAAGACAACACTACCCCTCGTCCCCCTACCACCACCACCACCACCACCACCACCGCGACTGACCACTCGTCTACGTCTGCGTCGGTGTCGGGCCTCCCCGGACGAACGAGCGCATGGGATAGTGGCGAGGCGTTACGCCAGGCGGTCAACACCCACCCGGGTGAGCGCTGGCTCGCATGGACGCGAAGCTGGGTCTCAAATCCACCCCATCGGGCGAAGAAGACCGGTTTACCGCGGTCCCCACGCGGCGCAGCAACGCATACCCGAAAGGTGCCGAGGTGCTTCTCCGCAGTCCCCACAAGTCACATCAAGCCCTCTACAATCAACTCTGACGTTCAGCCCGCAGCCGCAGCCTGGACGGTCACCACACGCCATCACTAACAGCGGCAAGAAGAATAACAAGCGTCAAACCCTTCATCACGCCCAAGCGGCGGTGCCACAACCCCAGCCACGGGCTAATGCTAATGCTGCGCGCCGGACTTCGAGCGCGAGCAGTATCGTCCCAGAAGGGGTGGACACGGCACGCCGGCGATGCGGTATGCGGCGCGGCATACGGCTCTTTCGCGCGTCGAGGAGATCCTAGCTCATAGTTATAGCTCACGTGATCTCGTACCGCCGGATAGCCCAAATGGGTTTGGAGCTACGCCTGTGCCAGCTTCGTTGGAGGATATTGCGTGGGCGGCGGGGATCGAGCACCGTCTGGCGGTTGCGGCTGCGGTTTCTGCTGATAATGGTCAGAGATGACGCTGCAGCGGAGGTGATGGATGGATGATGATGATGATGACTTGCAGTTTTTGCCAATGACGATAGAGCGAGCACCCTCTTTCGCCCCTGGTTTGTCCCATTCCCTTGAATTTTTGAGTCGTGTCCGATTTGTTGCTATCTTACCCTCGCACGCGGAGAGTTTCTTCGGCAAGCAGTTGTTACGATATAACCTTTTGACCCAATTGATGGGGCAGAGAGTCAGGCTTTGGACAAATAGAGGGAATGCATCGAGAGACAGGTTCCCTACTAAGGAAAAAAATCCAAAATCCAGTGGGAACGACAATACTCAGACTCGAAGTTGCTAGTATTGTCCTTACGCGCCGAATACGCGGAGAAATAAATGAACATCCTTTATACCCCACCTGTTCAGCTTCGGACCATGATGCTACTAACTTACTGTAGCTGAAGGCTGCATGACCATTAAGGAGAACGCCTCCGATTCCTGTGCACGATGTTGTTTGCTTTCAGTACAGTACAGTACAGTACAGTACAACGCAGCTAATTTCCTGTTCACTTTGCGTGCTTGATGGAAACATATGAAATAAGCGGAACCTCCCGATTTGAAGTTGCTTGCGACACACTGGAATGTACAATTCTTTATTGTATTATCTGTTGGCATATAACGTTAAGTTTCGAAATTGACTATCATACGACAGATTGCAGTGGACCTCGACTTTTTGTTGGAGGTTGTGGCACGTGTTATTTGCTTTTGTTATTACGGTGTTTGAGTGTATTTGCACCGCGCTCACTGGCACCGAAAGCCATAGCCATCGTTGACCTATGTGTCCTTGCTATGCGCGGGCCTTCTCTGCGAATTGGTGAATGACAACGATTTCAGGAGCATGATGCGACGTGCCTTCGTCGATAGGTTTGGTTTGCCTATGATTAGCGTTGCTATGCTTGTTGACTGACCATCGTGAGCAGATTGAAGGCATTAGGCATCAACGCACAGTTGTAGTGGTATTTGGTGGTGCTGAAGAATTGAAATACCAGGTGGCTTGGTGGAAAAAAAGATCCGCCCTTGTGGAGAGTGTGTCTAGGGCGGGGCGGAGTTTGGACCGATAACTTGAAATTTTGAGTCCATATATGCGATTTCATTTGCCCCTCCGGCTACCCCTTGGCGTGCGCATACACCCCGATTAATCCACGAGAGTAGATCTCGGGACCCGCGCACTAATTGTACATAAAACTGAGGCAATACGACTGTGAGAATGATCGATCTGAGCACCATGCACTAACTTACGATCAATACTGAGCTGTTTTGTTACTGTACGTCTGTACCCTCTATGGCCTGTCTTGTCTTGCTCTATTTTGAAGACAACATTGAGGAAATGTCCAATCGACTCGAGCAAATCGGCCAGGGCATTGAAGTCGTCAAAGTCACCCTTGACTTCTCACTTAGCAATGAAAGTGCTGAGCACCTGTCTCCAAGTCAAGTACAGAGATCCCTCCAATAAGACAGAATCACAATTATATAGAGTAGACTCAGTACCATATCAGGTAAGATTAGATTATCTAGGTTAATTGTTTTAGGTGCACCCCCAACCCAGAGAGATGTACAAAATGGTAATCAATGCAGTTACAAGTGAATACAGAGTACTACATATAGTTATCTGTAATAAAATTTAATCAATAGCAGTAGCTCTGTGTGACATAAGGGGGTGACCATATGAGGTAAAATTATCTAGTTTAATTGTTCTGGGCCATCAGACTGACGGTCCGCGCCGCGCTCAATAAGCATGCGAGCGATATCTATGTGTCCCATTTGCAATGCAAGATGTAATGGCGTAGATCCATCTCTTTTCTGGGCTGTCAGATCCGCGCCGCGCACAATAAGCATGAGAGCAACGCCTGCTTGTCCCCAATACGACGCAAGATGTAATGGAGTCCACCCATCATTGTTCTGGACTGTCAGATTCGCGCCGCAATGAATAAGCATGTGAGCGACTTCTACTTGTCCCATTTGCGACGCGAGATGTAATGGAGTCCACCCGTCCCTGTTCTGGGCTTCCAGATCCGCGCCGCACTCAATAAGCATGCGAGCGATGTATACTTGTCCCGTTTCTAACGCGAGATGTAATGGAGTCCACCCGTCCCTGCTCTGGGCTTTCAGATCCGCGTCGCGCTCAATAAGCATGCGAGCGACGTCTACTTGTCCCATTTGCGACGCGAAATGTAACGGAGTCCACCCGTCCCTGCTCTGGGCTTTCAAATCTGCGCCACGCTCAATAAGCATGCGAGCGATGTCTACTTGTCCCTTTCGCAACGCGAGATGCAATGGAGTCACCCCGCAATGGCTCTGGGCTGTCACATCCGTGCCGCGCTCAATAAGCATGCGAGCGACGTCTACTTGTCCCATTTGCGACGCGAGATGTAATGGAGTCCACCCGTCCCTGCTCTGGGCTTTCAGATCCGCGTCGCGCTCAATAAGCATGCGAGCGACGTCTACTTGTCCCATTTGCGACGCGAAATGTAACGGAGTCCACCGTCCCTGCTCTGGGCTTTCAAATCTGCGCCACGCTCAATAAGCATGCGGGTGATGTCTACTTGTCCCTTTCGCAACGCGAGATGCAATGGAGCCACCCCGTAATTGTTCTGGGCTGTCAGACCCGCGCCGTGGTTAATAAGAACGCGAGCGACGTCTACTTCTCCTGCTTGCAACGCGAGATGTAATGGTGTCTCCCCAAAATTGTTCTGGGCTGTCAGATCTATGCCGCGCTCAATAATCATGCGAGCCACGTCTGCTTGTCCCAGGTGCAACGCTAAATGTAATAGAGTAGACCCATCATCGTTCTTGGCTGTCAGATCCGCGCCGCGCTGAATAAGCATGCAAGCGACGTCTGCTTGTCCGTTTGCGCCGCGAGATGTAATAGAGTAGACCCGTATTTGTTCTGGACTGTCAGACCGCGCCGCGCTCAATAAGTATGCGAGCGACGTCTACTTGTCCCTTTTGCAATGCCAGATGTAACAGAGTAGACCCGTTATCGTTATAGGCTGTCAGATCCGCGTCGCGCTCAATAAGCATGCGAGCGACGTCTTTGTGTCCTAGTTTCAACGCCAGATGTAATGGAGTAGACCCGTCATCGTTCTGAGCTGTCAGATCCGCGCCTCGCTCAATAAGCATCCGGGCGACATCTACTTGTCCCTTTTGCAATGCCAGATGTAACGGCGTTTGCCCGTAATAGTTCTGGGCTGTTAGATCCGCGCCGCGCTCGATAAGCATGCGAGCGACGTCTACTTGTCCCATTTGCGACGCGAGATGTAATGGAGTCTCCCCATAATTGTTCTCGGCTGTCAGACCCGCGCCGTGCTCAATAAGTTTGCAAGCAGCTTTCATGTGTCCGTTTCGCGATGCTAGATGCAATGGAGTTGCATCGTCGGTGGAGTTTAGTTCGAGAGCACCGTCCTGTGCGTACTCGATGATGAGGAACTCTACGGCAGGATGTAATCCCCAAAAGCGCATAATGCAAGGATGTTTGGGGAAGTGCAGCGGCGTTTCGTTTCTTGTCATTCGTTGCCATGTCGGAGCCGCTGGGTCACATATCCAGACGCAATCGCAAGATGTGGTTTGCTCGGGTCAAATAGTTTCTTCATCCCATCCTCCACATTTCGCGACGCGTCCTCGAAGCGGGCATGATCAAACCAGTACTCCGCAGCATATTCAGCGAGAGGGAAATCTTCCAGACTGTCCCTGGTGACATCCTCATCCAGATGTAGCAGAATGCCCAAACAGGCTTGTGCTACAAGGGTATGCGCAGGAGTTATAGAAACATGATAACGGCGGGAAATAACGTCGTCGTTGCTTCGGCAAGGCGGTGGACGTCAAGAATTCCTGACGGAGAAGTGTGAGAATTGAATGACGGGGAACCCCGTGTTGACAATGGCAAGTAGAGTGGAACATGTAGACGTACGGGCATCCGCTGGCTTCTTCAGGCGCCAATCCTTATGGAATTTCGGTATTGATCCTGCCTTGAAATCGAATGCGAGCAAGTCGGCCAATCCTTGACTGAAGTGGGCGGGAAGCCACTGAGACGAACTGAAACATGCGATGGGCGAATTCCCAATTTGCCTGGTTGATCCCTCGCAAGTACGTTCATATGTCTCGTCCAGCGTCTCTGGTAATTCGGCCAATGCTTGCGGGAGACATGCTGGGATGCAGTCGCAAATGTGGACACCTGACAATCCACCATCTGAACCTACATCACAGAAATAAGAAAGAGTCATCAAGAGTTGAGTATCGATATCTTACTCCCGTCCGATTTTTCCGTGATGACGTCGATGGCCAGTTTCCTGTGTTCGTCATTCCACTTTTCCGTTGTACAGGTGAATGATCGACTTGATGTAGTCTCGATATCCCTTTTTTGTCCACTCTCGTCATGCAGGAAACAGACCGGAAATTTAAGGGAGCGAGGACACCCGTGATATCTGGTTCCGGTCGGCTAGTGACGCATATGCCAGATTCAGAATTTGTGCTTTAATGAGATCCTTTATCAAGCTTAGGACTTTGGCACGCGAAGATCGGACGACAGATGGGTTTGGACATTCGTCCAACCATCCACAATGAGATAGACGGGGCCAGTCCGGAGTTCAAGTAGATCCTTTAAACATCTCGCAAGTGCATCCCCGCTGGAGGACGCGAACCTTTGTCATGTTCGAGTAGAAGTTGAAAGAATATCGAAGTAGGAATCGGATTGGTGATAAAGTTGGACTAGAAGACGAGAGGAGTCCGCGAACATCCTTCTTTTGTCTTCCCTAAAAATCACAATAGAAGAATGCTAATGACGCGAGTCCGGCTTTCTGCATGGCACGGATGTCTTCGATGATTTTGGAGCTGACGAACACGATAAGTTTTTAAGGTAGAAATATAAATTTTCACGTACCAAAAGACGCTTTTTCCAGCACCCGCTGTGAAACCAAATATATATATTAGTCTCTGCTGAACCGCAAAAGCTGGATTAACAAACGTTTCCCATGGACCATAGAAGTGAACCTGGCACTTCGGACATTCTCCATTCAGAAACGTATTGCCATGATGAACACTGTGCAGTCCCGCGATGGCATAATTCGCAGCAGCATGATGATTTTTCCAGGGTCAGGTGGTGATAGCCACCCGAAAATATCTTTCTGTAAGCTATCACCTGTTGGACAACCTCAGTGATCCCAGTCAGCTACCGTAACATCAAGAAATACTCACGCTTCGCCTTGTTCAAATCACTCGTGACTTGATGCATAATTTCTGATGTTCATCAGATACAAGATCACTTGATTGTGGCTGAAAAACATACCGAGGGTTTCCTTAAGATGAATAAACCGATACCTCGCCGCTACAGGGAAATATCCTCAAATCCAGCAGACGACAAGCTTGTGGATTTGCTCACCGTCCATTACTACTTCATGTTCCGACAGACCATGGACGACCTTGAGGATCTGTGCTACGGTTTGCGAGCTCGTCCTGCGTCAATCGGTCCAGCCTCTGCACCATCGCCTCTATTTTCTTCTCTCCAACAAGCTTCCGAACAAGTTTTCTTCATTCATAAGTCAGGTATTAAAATCTTCACCGACGATGGACTCACTAAGTTTTCCCTGCTTTGTCTCTTTGGTCGTCAACGCGAGTGTGGAGAGCAGCTCCACGAGTATCTTGACAACCATCTCATTCATGGCTTTTTGGGAGGATCTCGGTATATATCTCGAGGCGACTGAGGAAATGTCCAATTGATTCGAGTAGATCGGCCAGGGCACTGTAGTCATCTAGACGCCCTTGACGCCTATTACGCTCGTGTTACAAAGATGCGCGCTCAGAGACTAGATATAGGTACATACAGAGGTAGAATGCCAAGGCCGGTCTGTATCGCTTTCACGGGCAGGAATGCATTAGGATGACGGTCAGACGTTGAACACCTTTTCGGCGCTTACGACATACCAAGCCGTGATGATGCTGAGCAAAATGGGCGGCGAGGGAAGTCCATGCAAAATGGTTAGATATTTTTGAGTGGCTTCAAAACTTTGTCTTTATCCCGGAATTCCTTGAAGTCTTGTGCTTGCTCACGAAGAATGGTGGTGACGGACTCGACGGAGTTATAATACTGAGGCGCTCGGCGAGAGGATGTTCGGCCAATTCTATGCCGTCTGCTGCTTGTAGTCTTTCAAAGCGGCCTCAAAGAGCACACGCAAATTTGACGACCCGGACTGGTCACTCATGTCAACAGTGGGAAGAAATTGGTTATTTGGAAGGGGAGTGGTTCGCTAGGAGGAATAGTGGGAGATAATGGGATGCGGTCACGGTGGTAGAGGGTTGAGTTGAAATGACGGTCCGTACACACGCGACCACGTTGATTATCGATTATTACAAACGGTCACGAGCTGATGCCAAAAACGATGGGCGTAATTGGTGGAATATTGATGAGCGCTGGGGTTGAGCGCTCGACCGCTTTTGTCACTTGTGTGGACCACCGACCACGGTAGATGAGCCCGAGCATGAATGGGATCTTGCACGACTTCATAAAGCATTCAGTACTGACAAAGTGATCCCTCCGACAAGTCAGAGTCGCGATAAACTACGAGGCCCATAACGATCCACCATCCCGGCGCAGCAGTACTAGTCACGGTACCCTCTTTCTTCCGCCCAAGACTACTACGCACCGCAGATAATGGCGACACGCCACGATTAACATCTCCTCTCCCTTCGATTCAATATGGATCGCCAATCTGTAGGCTGTATCTGTCCTGGAAAGAGACTCCAATCCAGTGCATCCACCAGTAAGTACTGTGAACCCATACCTGAATATCCAGACAAGGGTAACGGTCCGTCGTCTATTTACGTTGATGACCATAACCATGAGTGGCCTGAGGTCGCTGATGCTGGCCGCGATGACTACGATAGCACAGGTGTCATGCGCGAGAACGAATAAGTGAGTTGGCCCAGGCTTCGGCATCTTCTGACGACGGTTTGGTACGCACCGTACGCACCTTTCACATAGTAAAACAATTGGCGATAAGTATGCAAGTAACTCAGAACGAACCAGTGTTCCTTTATATCATCACGCATAGCAACTAATAAACACCGCTTAACTATGACGCTCTGGCCTTCAAAGCTGAAGCGGAGATACAGTACACGATGCCTAGTGAAGACCAGTGGCCGATATGTATGCATTGGAATGCTATGCTACGTACATGCATCATATGAATATGGATACATCTTCAGAGCCGGAGGACGGACTACATTAGTACACAGGTACATAGATAACGAACAAAGTGACAATAAAGTAGTCTCCAACGCCCGGCGTAAATACAGTACTCAGTAGTCAGCTGCAGAAGTGTACAATCGACGACAATAAATCAAATCAACTTATCAACACCACCACACAAGCACTTTCAAAGTTACTGAAACCCACGTAACTCAAGCTCCACATCTCCCTCTCACGCCAAGACTGCCCGCCTCAGCGCCCACAACTTTAGCCCGAGCCTAACGAGCACGCTAACAGCGTCGCGCATAGCAAGTTTCTCGCGCGAGCTGAGCGGTCGCACGACTCGAATATCGATGCCCTGAAATGCAGCGTATACGGCACGCGCGCGCGGCGCCGCCGAGAACGAGGAATACAGGCGGTGGTGGTGGCGGAGCACGCGTGAAGTCGACGACACGGACGACATGGACGATACAGATGTAGATGTAGACGATGTGTCGTGGTGATCTCGATGCGCCTCCGCCGTCGGTCGTCCTCAGTGCTCGCGCTTACGCTCCTCCCAGGACGTCCTAGATTCATTTTGTACGCCGGGAAGCCTGGTAATCAAAACTTACCGGCGGTAATGGTGCACTGGAGGAACACAGCGTCTTCCTGGACGGGCCATCATCACCATTACCACACCATCCTCGCGCTCGCCCTAATCGACACCATTGTCGATGTCAAGGCCCCTGAGATACTGTAAGACGTCCCGTGGGGCATATAAGAATGAGCTTGGGTGATGACGTGCGCGACGGGCTTCCATTTGATGGCGCGCCACCTTTCATGCGGAACGGAACCCATAAGCGCTTGGGCGCCAGTACCGGTTTGGTTTTGGCGCGGAAACGGGTAGCGGCGGTGTTTCGCGTCGCGAGTGCAAGTCACGGTGTCGCTAGGTCCATGCGAGGCATGGAGGCCTGAGGACGTTATCGCCGGCAATGGCCGGCGTGTGATCTGTGAGCTGACTTGCTATGGCTTCTATGCGATGCTCGCGAGAACGAGATCATGGTCATGAGCGTGAGCGAGATCGGGTATCGATGCAGCAGGTGGAGCGAGTCTGCCAGAATGAACTGGATATTTTGGACGAGATGGCAAAGTCTTTGAAGGTGATGGCGATTTGTGGTGATTGCGATTGCAATGCCGATCGCCGGCAATGTTTTGACTCTGACACACACGGAGGGTCTGCCTGTGCTTTGGGGGGGATCGTAAGCTGGGTCATCTGGATTCTAAGCGTTATAACAGAGAGAGAAAACAGGTAAGCACACATAAGCGGATCGGGGCCACGAGATCACATACGTAGTCCTCAGCAGAGAGGTGGTCGTCTCTGGAAATGACGACGCAACGGTTCCCGGCACCGACATTGGCCGAGAACTTGATCAATAAGTGTTGAATCTACCGGGATGCCTGTCGCTTGCGGACAGAGCGGACAGGGCGGGTGATGTTGCCGTCGCAGATATAAGAGCAGCGTGGCAATGACACTACCAGGGACGCCACCAGCGATGGCCCCACGTTTGAACTGTGTCCACGTATAGGCATAGGTGCGGCTGAATTCGAGAAGACCGCGGGAAACATTACTACTGGTTGAGTATAATCGTGAACTTGAAGCTGGTAGAGAGCGTTAGTTGGTCTCGTCGACACAGTACTGTAAGGCGCAGGTCAGGCGCAGACGCGGTACGCCGCGTCGGAGTTTGGAGTAACGCAGCTCTATCCATCTCCCTGCATCTTCTGCCACCTATATACAGCGTTTGAGTACATACTCAGCTCTCTCCTGTAATTACACCCTCCCACCACACCCTTCTGCAATACGCACAGTCACGGATTCCGAATCAACTGAGCCCACAAATAGCTCCATCTACACACCAGTTGTAACCACACGCCTCGTCACGGGACATTCGGAGAACCACCTTCGCAGCAGCAACTCCAACCAGTGGGTCTGTTGTGATTACCAGTTCACGGATCGCTGAGCGAGCACGAGAGCCTACCGCCGCCCTGCTCACTCTCTGCTGGACCACATGTTCCCCCGACAGCGCTCGCCTTGCACCTAGCACACCTCACAGCACAGCTCATGCAGCAGCACAACACCCACCTTGGCATTACACTCCCTCACGCTCACTAATCCCCG
>JAGKRU010000149.1:0-56441 GCA_022884055.1 Russula griseocarnosa | reverse complement strand
AGTATTCTCTCAACACAAACAACAACAAAAAAAAAACAAAAACACATAACACAAAAAAAAAAAACGACACAAGACAAAAACAAACCAGAACAAAAACAAAGAAAAAAAAACAAACAAAAACAAAAAATAAAAACCACACGAACACACAAGACAACAAAAAACAAAAAAAACAAAACAACAAAAAAACAAACACAAAAAAACCAAAAAACAAAAAAAAACACAAAAAAAAAAAAAAATTCAAAAGCAAACAAAACAACAAAACAAGAAGACCAGCCAAAACAAATAAAAACAAAAACCAAAAAAAAAACAGAGCAAAGAAAAAACAAAAAACACAACACCAACAACAAAAAACAACAAAAAAAAAAAAAAAAAACAAAAAACACAAATAACACAAATAGACAATCCAAAAGAAAACACACAAAAAACAAAAAAAAAACAACATCGTGCACAAAAGACAAAACAAACCATCAAAAACTAAAATCAACAACCAACTCAACATAAAATAAACAAAACACCAAATAAAAAAAACAAAAACAAGCAACAAAACAATACAAACAAAAAAAAACAACTAACGACCAAAAAACACAAAAGAACAACACACCAAAAAAAAAACAAAAAACATAAACAAATAACAGAAAGAAAAACACCTAAAAACAGCAAAAAACAAAAACCCACAACCACAAAACGTAAAAACAACAACAAAAAGAACAGAAAAAGAAACAAAAAAAAGACCAAAAAAAAACAATACACAATACAACAAAAAAAAAAAAAAATAAACCAAGAAAAACAACATAACAAAACAACGAAGAACAAAAAACCCACAACCAAATAACCACCAAAACCAACAAAGACAATAAAACAAAACCAACAAAAACAACAACACAAAATACAAAAACAAAGACAAACAACAAAAGAAGACTAACAAAATAAAAAAACTAAAACCGAGAAAATATAACAAAGAACAGCACAAAACCAAAACAAAATAATACAAAACAAGAAAAAAACATACAAACAAAAAAACAAAAAACACAAAACAAAAACAAAATAAACACAAAAGAAACTAAAACAAGGAAAGCAAACCAGCACAATACAGACAAAACCAACTGCAAGCCAAAAAACGAAACACAACGAATATAACGTACAACCAAAAAATACAACAAGAAAACCAAAGAAGAACGACAAAAAACAAACAACAAACACAAATACAGAAAAAAAAAAAAAAAAAAACAAAAAAAACATAACAAGACAACAAAAAACCACAATCCAAAACAGGGAGAAGAAACGCAAAAAAAACAAAAAAAAAAACACAACTAAAAAGACCAAAAACAATACACAAACAAAGCGGAAAAAAACAGAACTAATAACAAAACAAACAAACACAATACAACAAAAACAAAACAAAAAGAAATAAAAAAGAAAAAAAAAACAAAAACCAAAAAACAACTAAAACCAATAAACCAAAACAAACACTAATAAAGACACACAACAACAAAAAAAAAACAGAAGACTCACCAAACAAAACAAACAAACGAAAAAAAGAACAGCAGCATAATAGAACAACAAGAAAAAAAACGACAAAAAGAAAACAAACAAACAAAAAAACACAAAAAAACGGCATAAACTACCACAACAAGAAAACGACAAACAGAACAAGTACAAAACAGACAAAACACAACAATAACAACAATTCGAAAAAAAAACAACACGAAAACCAAAAAAAACAACCAAAAAACAAACAAACAACAAACATAAAAAACCACAAAAAAACAAAAAAGAACACACAAGAGACAAAAAAACAACGAAACAAAAAAAATAAAAACAAAAAACACAAAACAAAGAACAAAAAAAACAAAAAAAACCACCACGCAGAACAAAAACAAAAAAAAAAAAATACACTACGAGAGCAAAAAAACAAAACACACTTAACACAAACAAAAACAAAAACAAAAACCAACGGAACATCAAAAAAAAAAAAAAGAAATAAACAGAACAGACAAAACAGAAAATAAAAAAACAAAAACGAAAAGGAAACAAAAAAAGAAAACAAAAAACACAAACCAAAAAAGAGAGAAGGGACAATACAAACCGAAACAACAAAAAAAAACAAAGAAACACAAAACATACAAAAAAGACAACAACCACAAGAAAATAAAACAATAAAAAAGAAAAAAAAAAAAAAAAACAGCAAGAAAAACATAAAAAAAAAAAAAAACAATAAAAACAACACTGTAAAAAAACAACAAAAATCACAAACCAAAAACAACAACAAACACGAAAAAAAAAAAAAACACCGACCATAAACAAAAACCAAAACAAAAAAACAATAAAAAATAAAAAAACAAAGAAAAATAAACATAAAAAAAACAACAACACAAACAACAAAACGAACGACCCAAAAATAAAAACAACCAAAGAAAAAAAAATTAACCAAAAAACAACATCAACAAAGAGAAAAAAAGAAAGACCAAAAACAAAAACACAAACAGAACAATAAAAGCAAAAAAAAAAAAAAAAAAAAAAAAACAAAAAATCAAAAAAACGAATCACCAAAACAGAGAAAGAAACCAATAAAAACAAAAAAAAGAAAATACCAACAACACAAAAAATGCAAGAAATATAAAAACAGACAAAGACTACTAAAAAAAAAAAAAAAACAAGAACAAACACAAAAAAGCACAACAAAAAAGAAACAAACCAAACAAAGGAAAAAAACACAAAAAAACAATCACCCAAAACGACCAAAATAAACAACAACAAACACAAAACCGACAAAATAAAACAAAAGACAGCACCAATCACAGCAAACAACACAACAAACAAAACAAACAAAAACACACTAAAAAACAAACACACAAAAAAAGAAAAAACGAAAGCACAAACCACAAACAAAGAAAAAACAAAGAATACACACAGCAAAACAACAAAAAAACAGGCAAACACAAAACAAACAAGAAACAAAAAAAAACAAACAAAACGAATAAAACCACAACCAAAGACAACAAAAACCAAACCGAAAACAAAAAACGAACCAACACGATACAACACAAAACACAAAAAACCAACAAATACATTAATTAACCAAAACAGAAACCCACAAGACAATAAACACCACAGAAACAAAGACAAAAAAACAAACAACAATAAGGTAAACAACGAAAAGAAAAACAACTAAGTTTTGGATAAAGCAGACCGTACGTTTTCGCTGGTGTTGCTCTACTAATGAGTGATATGATGAAATCAGATCAGTAACGCATGCGGAACGATCGGCCTCTTACATGCCTTAATAAACGTAAGATCTGTCAAATATCTATCGTTGTATAGTCTATCATTATATTTATCGCCGCAGTCGCAACTCGTATTTGAGCCCGAAAGTCCTATCTCGAATTTCATCGACGCCTGTTCAGGCAAGTCACACTCTTTTACGATCCAACCAACCAACCAAACCTTGGTAAAAATCATTTTCCGATACTCATCAATATTCTATCTTTTTGTAGAAAAGTCACCGTTGGAGCGTGCCAGTTCCTCGAATCTACAGACCTCTTCACAAATATCCACGCTGCCGCCGCGGCCAGCGGCCAGACTGCCGTCCCAGATAACCTGGACACCGATCTCCATTTTACTTGTTTCGTGCAAGCCCCCAATGCCTCGCGCGCGAGCGGAAGTCGCGACAGATGAGCGCCGTCTCATCGAACTTGATGGCGGTCGAGCGGGACCTGTCGATCGCGGCAAGTCGACGGACTGTTGAAAGTGAGTAATCATTACGGCCAGGCCTTTCTCTGCGTTGTTGACAGGAATACGTGGGGTTTGATTTCAGACGTGGCACAGTATTTGAAGGAGCAGATCATTCCTAAGGCGCCAAGCTTGGAGTTTAGCTTGATTGCGCTAGCCGGTGGGTTTTCTGAAGAGACTGGGGAGCATGATCATGTATTACTGTAATAGAACTGCGATTCTGCCGAATCATGACTCACTGGCCAGTTGATAGCCGCCCATTACTGTATTTGTACAGTACAGTACAAAAACAGTATATCATACGATACTGAGAGCAATAAGTGAATGTGACCCTAAGTACAGTAAATACCAACATCACGGTTCGATAGAAATTATGCTCCATCTTCTCTGGCCCCGAACGGCAACTCAAACAGCAACAATAGCCGACGGCGTTAGAATGTCCTTTCACTGACGCTTCCTCAAGAGGGGTGCGACCCTCATTGTCCCGCGCATGAATATCCGCACCTCACTAGACCAGCGGCGGTAAACGCATGAGAAATCTCGCAACTCCGTATTTTCAACCTGGGAAGTCTCAGACAGCAACCTCTCTCAAAAATGAGTTGGTAAAGTCAAGGGTTATAACCTATTCTAAGTGTCCAAAACGGCCAGTGGCTCAAAGTTGTGTCGGCCAGGTCCGAGGTCAATTTTGCAAAATTTTGCAACTCTATTGAGTACTGACTACTGTATGTAAATGATAGTAAGGCATTGAAGGGAGAATGTTGATGGACAAATACAGAAGAACTGTACAGTTGTGACTGACACTCCAAGGCTGTTCCTGTCACTTCCTGGGCTGCTCCGTTCCGAGTGTGGCCCTGATTAATGTACACCTTACACACCTTCCCTGGCTTCGAACGACGACAATAGTTGAACGGAATCATGACGTCCTTTCAACGACGCTTCCTCAAGAGGAGTGCGACCCTTGTTGTTCCGTGCATGAATATCGCGCTACTCTCAACCAGCAGCTGTACAAGAATAGGAAATCCTGTTTGCGCAGCTAAATGCAACGGAGTCTGGTCGCTGTCGTCACGGGAATTTACATCCGCTCCATGCTCGAGGAGGAGTCGAACAATACCCAGAGCTGCGCATTGCGACGCGCCATGCAAGGGTGTCCAGTGAGTATTGTCCCGAGTATTCGCGTTTGCACCATGCTTGAGAAGCACCCGAACAATCTCAATATATCCTTTGTACGAAGGCAACTGCAACGATGTCCAGCCGCCGAGGTCCGAGGCGTGCAGATCTGCACCATGGTTGAGGAGAAAGTGAACCACACTCAAATACCCTCCCTCTGACGCTCCGTGTAGTGGGGTCCAGTTGCTGTGGTCACGAACATTTGGATCTGTACCATGCTCAATGAGGACATGAACCACCTCCAAATGGCCCAGCTGCGAGGCAAGATGTAATGGAGTACAGTCGCCGTTGTCCCGTGCATATGTATCTGCTCCGTGCTCGAGGAGGACGCCAGCAACATACGGTTGACCGTTTCGTGATGCTAGATGTAATGGGTCAATCTGTTTATATCCCGGGCATCCACATAAGCGCCGTGTTCGATAAGGAAGCGAGCGACTTCCAGTTGACCCTCTCGCGACGCCAGATGTAATGGCGTAGAACCGTTCTTGTCCTCGGCATTGACATCCACACCATGGTCGATAAGAAAGCGAGCGACTTCCAGCTGACCCCTCGGGACGCCAGATGTAAGGGCGTAAAACTGTACATGTCCTCGACATTCACACCCGCGCCGTGGTCGATAAGGAAGCAAGCGACTTCCAGTCGACTTTCTCGTGACGCCAGATATAATGGAGTCAATCTGTCCATATCCTGGGCATGCACATCCGCGCCGTGGTCAATAAGGAAGCGAGCGATTCCCAGCTGACCCTCTCGCGATGCCAAATGTAATGGGGTCAATCTGTTTATATCCCGGGCATCCACATCCGCGCCGTGTTCGATAAGGAAGTGAGCGATTTTCAGTTGACCCTCTCGCGACGCCAGATGTAATGGTGTAGAACTGTCCATGTCCTCGGCATTGACATCCACGCCATGGTCGATAAGAAAGCGAGCGACTTCCAGCTGACCCTCTCGCGTTGCCAGATGTAATGGCGTAAAATTGTCCATATCCTGGGCATGCACATCCGCGCCGTGGTCGATAAGGATGCGAGCGACATCCAGCTGACCCTCTCGCGATGCCAGATGTAATGGCGTAAAATTGTCCATATCCTGGGCATGCACATCCGCGCCGTGGTCGATAAGGATGCGAGCGACATCCAGCTGACCCTCTCGCGACGCTAGATGTAAGGGCGTAAAACTACACATGTCCCGGATATTCACATCCGCGCCGTGATCGATAAGGAAGCGTGCGACTTCCAGTCGACCCTCTCGTGACGCCAGATATAATGGGTCAATCTGTCCATATCCTGGGCATGCACATCCGCGCCGTGGTCAATAAGGAAGCGAGTGACTTCCAGCTGACCCCCTCGTGATGCTAGATGTAAGGCCGTAAAATTGTTCATGTCCCGGACATTCACATCCGCGCCGTGGTCGATAAGGAAGCGAGCCACTTCCAGTCGACCCTCTCGTGACGCGAGATATAATGGGGTCAATCTGTCCATATCCCGGACATTCACATCCGCGCCGTGGTCGATAAGGAAGCGAGCCACTTCCAGTCGACCCTCTCGTGACGCGAGATATAATGGGGTCAATCTGTCCATATCCCGGGCATCCACATCCGCGCCGTGGTCAATAAGGAAGCGAGCGACTCCCAGTCGACCCTCTCGCGATGCCAGATGTAATGGGGTCAATCTGTTCATATCCCGGGCATCCACATAAGCGCCGTGTTCGATAAGGAAGTGAGCGACTTTTAGTCGACCCTCTCGCGACGCCAGATGCAATGGCGTAAAAACTGCCCATGTCCTCGACATTGACATCTACGCCATGGTCGATAAGGAAGCGAGAGACTTCCAACTGACCCTGTCGTGATGCCAGATGTAATGGTGTAAAACTGTACATGTCCCGGACATTCACATCTGCGCCGTGGTCGATAAGGAAGCGAGCAACTTCCAGTCGACCCTCTCGTGACGCCAGATGTAATGGGGTTAATCTGTTCATATCCCGGGCATCCACATAAGCGCCGTGCTCGATAAGAAAGTGAGCGACTTCCAGTCGACCCTCTCGCGATGCCAGATGTAATGGCGTATAACTGCTCATGTCCTGGGCACGCACATCCGCGCTCTGATCGATAAGGAAGCGAGCGACTTCCAGTTGACCCTCTCGTGACGCCAGATGTAATGGGGTTAATCTGTTCATATCCCGGGCATCCACATAAGCGCCGTGTTCAATAAGAAAGTGAGCGACTTCCGGTCGACCCTCTCGCGATGCCAGATGTAATGGCGTAAAACTGCTCATGTCCTGGGCACGCACATCCGCTCTGTGATCGATAAGGAAGCGAGCGACTTCCAGTCGACCCTCTCGTGACGCCAGATGTAATGGGGTCAATCTGTTCATATCCCGGGCATCCACATCCGCTCTGTGATCGATAAGAAAGTGAGCGGCTTCCAGTCGACCCTCTCGCGATGCCAGATGTAATGACGTAAAACTGCTCATGTCCCGCCAGTCCTGGGTATCCACATCCGCGCCATGATTGATAAGGAAGCGAGCGACTTTCGGTCGACCCTCTCGTGACGCGAGATATAATGGGGTCAATCCGTCCATATCCCGGGCATCCACATCCGCGCCGCAGTCAATAAGGAAGCGAGCGACTTCCAGCTGACCCCCTCGTGATGCTAGATGTAAGGCCGTAAAATTATACATGTCCCGGACATTCACATCCGCGCCGTGGTCGATAAGGAAGCGAGCGACTCCCTGTCGGCCCTCTCGTGACGCCAGATGTAATGGGGTCAATCTGTTCATATCCCGGGCATCCACATAAGCGCCGCGTTCGATAAGGAAGTGAGCGACTTTCAGCCGACCCTCTCGCGACGCCAGATGTAATGGCGTAGAACTGTCCATGTCCTCAACATTGACATCTACGCCATGGTCGATAAGGAAGCGAGCGACTTCCAGCTGACCCTGTTGCGATGCCAGATGTAATGGCGTAACACTGTACATGTCCCGGACATTCACATCTGCGCCGAGATTAATAAGGAAGCGAGCAACTTCCGGTCGACCCTCTCGTGACGCCAGATGTAATGGGGTTAATCTGTTCACATTCCGGGCATCCACATAAGCGCCGTGTTCGATAAGGAAGTGAGCGACTTCCAGTCGACCCTCTCGCGATGCCAGATGTAATGGCATAAAGCTGCTCATGTCCTGGGCATGCACATCCGCGCTGTGATCGATAAGGAAGTGAGCGACTTCCAGTCGACCCTCTCGTGACGCCAGATGTAATGGGGTCAATCTGTCCATATCCCGGGCATCCACATCCGCGCCGCGGTCGATAAGGAAGCGAGCGACTCCCAGTCGACCCTCTCGTGACGCCAGATGTAATGGGGTCAATCTGTTCACATTCCGGGCATCCACATAAGCGCCGTGTTCGATAAGGAAGTGAGCGACTTTTAGTCGACCCTCTCGCGACGCCAGATGTAATGGCGTAGAACTGTCCATGTCCTCGACATTGACATCTACGCCATAGTCGATAAGGAAGCGAGCGACTTCCAGCTGACCCTGTTGCGATGCCAGATGTAATGGCGTAAAACTGTGCATGTCCCGGACATTCACATCCGCGCCGTGTTCGATAAGGAAGCGAGCGACTTCGAGTTGACCCTCTCGCAACGCCAGATGTAATGAAGTCGACCTGTTCTTATCCCGTGCATTCACATCCGCGCCGTGGTCAATAAGGAGGCAAGCGACCTCTACGCGTCCCCTTTTCGCCGCTAGATGTAAAGGAGTCACCATGTTGATGAAACCTGGAGTTTGCACGTCCTGCGGGCGCCCAATTAGCAGGAACTTCACAATAGTATGTAAGCCCCATAAAGCGGCATAATGCAGCGTGGTTCCGGCGAGTGGTAAGGGCCTTTTGGCACCAAGTCGTTCGGTTCGCATCCATCTGGGAACTTCTGGCTCGTGTATCCAGAGACTGACCGCGAGATGTGATTTTCTCGGGTCAAATAGTCGCTCCATCCTATTCTCCACATCATTCGATAGATTTCCAAACCGGACATGGGTTAACCAGTGCTCGGCAGCATATTCTGCGAGAGGGAATCTCCGAAGACTTTTTCTCGTAATGGCGTTCTTATCCAGATGTAGGAGAACGTCCAGACAGGCTTGTGCGACGAGGGTATGAGTCCGTGCCATAGGAACATGAGAATGGAAACCATCGGCACTTGCGTTGGCAAGGATCGCGTTCTCGTAGAATTCTTGCACCGAGAAGTGAGAAAATTGTATGTTGGTTGCATCTCCGTCCTTGACAATCGCAAGCAAACTTGAGTATGTAGTCTGCACCGCGTTAACCAGATCCTCTTGGTGCCAACCTCTACGAAATAGCCGGGATGGTCGTCTTTCGGAATCAAATGCGAGTAGTTCTGCAAGTTCTTCGGCATGGAGTGGGCGGCGAGCCACAGAGACGCAGCTGAAAAGACGGTGCGCCAATCCGCGATCTGCCTCATCGATGTCTCGCAGGGTACGCCGATAGGTCCCATCGAGCGTCTCTGGTAATTCGACCAGAGTATGCTGGATTCGTTTCCGAGGGCAGTAGCGAAGGTAGGCAAGCTGACAAGAAGCCCATTGGAATCTACATTAGGTGTGAGCAAGAGTAGTGTATTCCCAAGGCATTACGACTCACATCCCGTTAACTTTGTGTGTGAGCACATTAATGACCAGGTTCTTGTCGCTGGCTCTCCATGCTTGCATTTTCGGATCCGTGCTGACGACCGACTTGATATAGCTGGTTATGTCCTCCTTTTGACCACTCTCGTCATGTAGGGAGATGGAACGGAACGATAAAGGTCCGAGGACAACACTGATGTCGGGCTCGAGTCGACTAGTGACACATATCCGCAGATTCGAATATTTTGAGGTCGTAAGCTGTCTCACAAGCATTAACACTTTCTCTCGCGCGGGCGGCATGTTCGGTGTGGTTGGACATTCGTTCAAGGCGTCCACAATTAGGTAAACTGGGGTCTGTCCTGGGAGTTCTAGTATGTCTTCCAAACATAATACAAGTGCAGCATCGGTGGGATAACGCGATCCGTTGTCGTGTTCCGAGTAGAACTTGGAGACCATGTCACAATACGAGTCGGATTGATGACAAAGCTGGACTAGCAGGGATGAGACCAGTCCACATAGGTCCCTCTTTTTGTCATCCCTAAAGTCACAATAATAGTAGGCCAGTGATACGAGCCCGGCACTCCTCATGATGTAAACATCCTGAATGATCGCAGAACTAGCCAATACAATAAGTTTTCAGCGAAAAAATAGAGAAGTATACATACCAAAGGATGGTTTTTCCTGCGCCCGCTAGAAGTGGAAAAACTATCAGTCTCCAAAATCGCGGAAAAGGCTGGCGACAACGAACGTTTGCCACGAATCCACATATGCGAAGTTAGCGAACTTGTGTTGGACCACTTCCATTCCGAAAAGGTGTCGCCTTGGACGAACCACGCGGTAGTACCCGTGTGCCGCAATTCACAGGCATTTCTGTGATTTATCGATGGATCCGGCGGTGAGAGCCAACTTCGGATATCTTGTTGCAATTCGTCACCTGTCAGACAATCTCAGTGATTACTTCCAGCAGCGCAACATCGAAAGATTACCGACGTTTCGACTTGTTCACGTCGGTCACGATGCGATGCATGAATTCTGATGTTGAGTTAGACCCAGAAAAAACTCATTGGCGCTAGCAAACATACCTAAGTCATCCAAGATACCGTCGGTAGATGGCTTGCCGTCTAAAAGGGGAATTTCTCAAAGCCAGGGGGTGGCAAGCCGAGTCAGTTTGCTCACCATCCATGACGATCCTCATATTCTGGAAAAGACCATGGACGACCTTAAGGATCTGCGATGCGGTGATCCGACCCTCGTCCAGGGTGAGTCGATCCAACCTTTCCAGCACCATCTGATCGAAATTCCCTGCAAAGAGCTTCTTTACAAATGTCCCTGCGTTGCATTGAGTCAGATAACACGCCAGCGAGGAGGCACTCACCTGGTTGTCTTTTCTTGACGAATTTGGTCGCAATCCCGAGGATGGAAAGCAGCTCCACGAGCGTCTTCACGAGGGTCTCCATCATAGCGGCTGTGTGAGGGACCTTGGTACAGATGTCGAGGTGTTTCAGAAAACACTCAATCGACTTGAGTAGATCAACAAGCGGATCGAGTACGCTAACATCCTTAACAGTCTGAAGCATTTGGGCGTCAAAAAATACGCACGTAGGAATGAAGGAAGGAGACATACAGCGAGTAGGATAGCAAACCCGGCAAATATTGGCTCCATAAGGGGGGATGGCTATGGAGAAGGCATCAGAGATGGGACAATCCAATCAGCATCCTCGAGCGTACTGAGTTAAGATCGACGTTGGCAGAAAGCGCATACAGAACTGATACGACACTGCTGAGCGATTTCGTGATTTTATCGGTTCCTCCGAATGCATTACAGGCAATTACTTGCTCTTGAAGAATGGCGATAACGGACTCGGCGCCTGAGTCCGAACTTCGCCGCCGAAGCTGCTCTGCGAGCGGGTGTTTGGAAATCGCTATGCCCGTCTGCTCTTCATATTTCTGCAAGGAAGCCGAGAACAATTTGAACGACATCAGAGAATGAGCTAGTCTCGATCGGTGACGGATTTCACGGTGGCGGGAAGGTGTGAGTTAGGATGGGGCTGTCGGTTGAACACGTAAACGCAGACATACGCAGGCCAACTACCTAAATCGATCGTCTTTGGGACGGCTAAGCGCTCGAATTTGTTGGCGACCTGGATGAGCTCGATGGTGAGGGAATGTTACACTGTTACAGTGGCGGCGTCGTACCATTGATTCTTTGAGACCGACTGTATGGTGACTAGGGACATGATTTCAAGCATTTCCTTTCCTTTCCCCTTCCTCCGAGTCGTCCTCGTTCCTCGAGTCGTCCCTCAACGAAAGAGTAAGGGGAAGAATGTGTGACAACGTGTGTGAGTGCCGTATTAGATACCCAGCCCTGGAGCTTGGAGTCCCACGACAGCCCTGACCGCGCCTGACGGCCCGGCAGCCGCCGCATTCTCATTCGCACACGGCTCTCAACCTCGTGGAATGCCAGAATCCGCACCTCCGCATTACCCTCCTCGAACACTCGCTTGTGAGCTGAGCTGAGCCAAAGCTGCCAAACCGCGTCATCAGGCTAGCTTCTTCAACCAAGCGATGGTGCTGCCTGCTGAGCCCTCCTTGGTATTGATTTAGTTTAACGGTATCGACACTCTCCATGCACGGACTACGCAGTCCTCTAACCCTGGAGGGACCGTGCCTACCCTACGGTGCTCAGCACTATTCATTCATTCCACCATGGCCGCGTCGTGCAGTACCTCCATGCACACACTAGTGTTAGTTTCGCCTCCCAGTGTTGACCTCTCGAAGTAACCATAACGGAACCATAATCAAATGCCTGCTCGCTCGCCATTCTTGGCGTACGCGCACACAGAGACGGGACGGTGCGCAACGTCGTCCATAGCGCGATTGCGATGGAGGACTCAGGACGTTTCGCTTCCGACAATCCTGTAATGTCGGCGTGGCGGCGCCGTGGGGATTGTGCCTTTGAGGGGCCATCATGGTCATCGTCCTATACCAATGTATTTGAGGTTCAGCTTCTCTATTCTCCGGGTGAGTCACTGAGTCTTTCCGCCTCTTCCTTTCGGGTGCAATTGTTTTACAAGGGTTTTAACACCCACGGTGCGTAGAGAGCAAGAAGCTAAGCTCGTCCGGCCCTCTGGGCAGAGTTTATATTTTTGCATGTCGGCGGCTCTCGGCCGCAATTGTAGTGATTGGGCTTTATTATGGACAGAAATCTTATTATTGAATTCGAAGAATGCAGCGATTGGCAGAGCCAACTTTTCTATCTGTCTGCCTGTACAGGTCATTAAGGAACTTGCACAGAAATTCATGCTACTATGGGTAAGTGCCCGGGAGCCTCGACACAAAAGATCTCGATCGTCCATCATCATTCCTGCGCAAGCTCTTTTGGAGGGCCTGCTCCTGCTGGCATTCCTTACGAATGACGTTATCCACGCACGAGGAACCCATAAATATGAAGCAAAAGCAAGCAGTCGATAAATGAGTCGAGATGAAAGAACGTGAGTAAAGTAGCGCCTCGATGGCAGTTTTGAAGGTTTGGAACTGCATAAAATAAGAAATCGAAGAGGGTGATGTTTAGTCAGTGACGCTACCAGTGGCAAATCCGAGGGTGAGTGGGAGGGAACAAACCTAATACTGGCAGATTCGTGCAGCTTGTACGTTTTCATGTTCACGATAGCACCCGTCTCAATCACCGATACCCCACGAATGTTCTCCATTCGCATGCTTTGCCTAGAGAAAGAAAAAATAAGGGAAAAGGGAAACATAATTAGACAGGGAAGAGAAGAGACGCACGCGAAGCGCTGTAAGAACCGCGGATGCGTTCCCACCTGCATTTCGCAGGAGCGTGCGCGGGATCACCTCTAGCGCATCTACGACAACACGGAAGGGCTTCGCCTCGACGCCAGTCACCGCCTGCGCACGGCGGTACAGACAAACTGAAATGGCCACCTCGACCGCACCACCGCCAGGTCCAAGCGCGGTTGAACACGACATTGTGCACGACAGACATGGCGTCCGCCAGGTTGTGGTCGATCTTATTCAAAATGTCCTTAGATGGCCCGCGGAGGAGGATGGTGCATGCTTTGGGTATCGTGCATTCAGTCAGGAAGGTGATAGCGTTTTGATTGATGATGTGTGTGTGAAAGGAAGGGACTCGCTCGTGTCTAGGTTTTCAATATTGAATAGCCCACATTGCGTTCCGGGGTCTGATTCTCGTTAGGGCTTCTACACGGTTCACGATCATGGCACCTACCATATTGCGCGGGAAGTAGTACTTCCCGTGCAATATGGTTGTTGTCTGACCTGCGCACACATCGGAGGACAGACGTTCGCCTTGGCGAAGAAATACTGCACATAATCTGTTTGACGTGGGGAGTGTGGCGCGCGCGAGTCCGGGAAGGACGGTGATAAAGGAACTAGAAGAAGAGAAAGGGGGTCAGTGTAGAAGCGGCTAAGGAATACGCACGACGGCTCAGTCGATCAAACCAATAGAAGTACAGAGAAAAGGAGCGTTCTGAGACGACTGCACACACAAAAGAAAGAGAAAAGAGTCGGATGGTGTATTGAGGTAGACAAACCCCTGCTTGAATACATTCAGGCTCGACTACTTTCGGGGCTTTTTGAGAAAATACCGCTAGTGGACACGAGTGAAAGGAAAAATAGGAGATCGTAGAATAGTTGGAGACGAGAACGAAGATAGCGACGACGCGTGGCCCATGACCATCAGGCACGTGACATAAAAGGTGTACTAAGTTACACCCCCAACCCTTTGAGGCATCCTGAGGACACCTGATCGATGACTCAGCTGAGGCTGCACTGAAATGTGAAACGAGACCGTTATCGTCGGTCACACTGAGTATATTCCGTGATAATAAATTTAGTTGAAAGCCAAGTAATTTCCTTTATGGGTGTTTTCCCGCCCTGAGTGTCGTGCTAGCATTTACTCAGGAGCCACTAAGCATGAGACGGAGCGGGATGATCGAATATATCTCGGCAGCGTTGCCAAGTGTCCCTGTAATAATGGTCAAAGTACCCTGCGGCTGAACTGGCATCTGTCCTGAGGATGACCTCGGCTAAGTGTCCTGCGGTTGAACGCGCATCCGTCCGGAGGACAGCGTAGAGTCTTTGCTCAATCACTAAGGGACCATCGCCGCCGGCTATCACACTTAAGCCCCTAGGATCCAATCCTTCCTAGGCCACATTTCACTTCATTTTCTCATTTATATTCACACCATAGAACTATAATATAACAAAACATTCTATTGTGAAAGTATTGAAGCATTACATTGTAGTAGTACCACTATACAAATATTCTACTGTATACATAGTCCATAAGTATCCACCATGACACCGAACGTGACAATCCAATGCGGTGGCCGACACAGAGTCCGTCGCAGAGGCAGAGGCAGACGGTGGTGCAAGGGCCATCGCAGAGGCAGAGGCAGGTGGCGCAAAGGCCATCGCAGAGGCAGAGAGGGTGGCACCAAGGCCATCGCAGAGGCAGAGGCAGACGGTGGCACAAGGGCCGTCGCAGAGGCAGAGGCAGGTGGCGCAAAGGCCGTCGCAGAGGCAGAGGCAGGTGGCGCAAAGGCCGTCGCAGAGGCAGAGGCAGGTGGCGCTAAGGCCGTCGCAGAGGCAGAGGCAGAGGCAGAGGGTGGCACAGAGGCCGTTGCAGAGGCAGAGGCAGGTGGCGCAAAGGCCGTCGCGAAGGCAGAGATGGCGCAGAGGGGGCTTGGGAGTGAGTTGGGACATGGGAGGAAATGAAAAAGAGCGAAGTCGAAAAAGTTTGAAGTTCAACATCCTATCACGTGGTCGCGTGAATTTTTACTTCGATTTGGCAAGGCTGCACGGGCCATTGCTGGGCATTGCTGCAACCCGATTGCCTTGCTTGCCAAATCGAAGTAAAAATTCACGCGACCACGTGATAGGATGTTGAACTTCAAACTTTTTTCGACTTCGCTCTTTTTCATTTCCTCCCATGTCCCAACTCACTCCCAAGCCCCCTCTGCGCCATCTCTGCCTTCGCGACGGCCTTTGCGCCACCTGCCTCTGCCTCTGCAACGGCCTCTGTGCCACCCTCTGCCTCTGCCTCTGCCTCTGCGACGGCCTTAGCGCCACCTGCCTCTGCCTCTGCGACGGCCTTAGCGCCACCTGCCTCTGCCTCTGCGACGGCCTTTGCGCCACCTGCCTCTGCCTCTGCGACGGCCCTTGTGCCACCGTCTGCCTCTGCCTCTGCGATGGCCTTTGCGCCACCTGCCTCTGCCTCTGCGATGGCCCTTGCACCACCGTCTGCCTCTCCCTCTGCGACGGACTCTGTGTCGGCCACCGCATTGGATTGTCACGTTCGGTGTCATGGTGGATACTTATGGACTATGTATACAGTAGAATATTTGTATAGTGGTACTACTACAATGTAATGCTTCAATACTTTCACAATAGAATGTTTTGTTATATTATAGTTCTATGGTGTGAATATAAATGAGAAAATGAAGTGAAATGTGGCCTAGGAAGGATTGGATCCTAGGGGCTTAAGTGTGATAGCCGGCGGCGATGGTCCCTTAGTGATTGAGCAAAGACTCTACGCTGTCCTCCGGACGGATGCGCGTTCAACCGCAGGACACTTAGCCGAGGTCATCCTCAGGACAGATGCCAGTTCAGCCGCAGGGTACTTTGACCATTATTACAGGGACACTTGGCAACGCTGCCGAGATATATTCGATCATCCCGCTCCGTCTCATGCTTAGTGGCTCCTGAGTAAATGCTAGCACGACACTCAGGGCGGGAAAACACCCATAAAGGAAATTACTTGGCTTTCAACTAAATTTATTATCACGGAATATACTCAGTGTGACCGACGATAACGGTCTCGTTTCACATTTCAGTGCAGCCTCAGCTGAGTCATCGATCAGGTGTCCTCAGGATGCCTCAAAGGGTTGGGGTGTACACTGAGTGGGTGAGTCATGAAATGCATGCTTTATCGATCTTTGCTCGTTGTCACTGTCGTCGCCCGGTCACCACTGTGGGAGTTGCTTCTGAGTAAAGAAATCAAATATTCAACTCCAAGATCGTCTTCACGGACTGCGTTGTGATTGCAGTGTCAAAGTATCACTTTTACTGGGGATGGTGGTCCTATTTTGAGCTTGACAAGCAAAATCGACAGCAATATGGTGAGTCGGTAACTAACGATACTATTCTCACCACTGTACCTGTCCATTGACTCTGTCGCCATGTATCATATACCCCTCAATTCAAACATGAACTATCCATCAAAAAATGCGATCCGCGTTGAACTCAAAAGGTCCTTTTCTTGTTCTCTAACCGAGATCCTTATAGCTAATGCTGAATGCGTCGTTTAGGACACCAGTCGGAGTGCTAACGTGCTAACGCGTGTCCATCTCCGCAACTTATAAAATGTGATTGGCGCACGGGCACGCATCCCGCACCCAGTAATACTGTAATAACTTAGCAGCTATACATGGCACAGTGTTCTGACTGGCGCTCGACTTCCTATGCGCTGTCGATGTACGCTGGGCCGCCTCAGATGCTGCGTTCAGCTCAAGGAGGTGGATGTTGGACTGGCGGCCGATACGGACATGAGTACAGTGACTGTAAGGGACATGATTTCAAGTGTTTCCTTACCTCCGCGGCCTCCTACAGTAATCATCCTCGTTTTTCGAGTTTGAGTCGTGAAAGAGTAAGGGGAAGGTTGTGTGGTGAGTGCCGTATTTAGATACCCCCGGATACTGCCCACCGACGCCGGTATCGCAGGCCCTGGCGGGGCCGTGCCGGCACTCTCACGTTCCCACTGGCAGCCACTCGACTGCATCTCGCCCCGCAGAGTGCCAGAGTCGGCGCTCCTCCGCATTGCCCTCCTCGAACCTTTTGAGCTGAGCCGAACCGCATCGTCGGGCAAGCTTCTTCAACCAGGTAGCGGCGCTGCCTGCCCGGTATTATTGACGCTTGCCTTGATGGTATCGATACCGTCCCTATGCAGGCTATTCCATACACGGAACTCAGTGCCACTCATTCGGGGTCATTCCACCATGTCCGCGTCGTGCAAAACCTCCACACACACAGTGTTGCGCCGCTCCGGTGTTGACCTCCTCGAAGTAAACCGTAACGGAACATGATCGAATGCCTTCTCGGCATGCTCGGTGGACGCGCACGCAGAGAAGAAGTTGCGGAAACGTCGTTCATCACCGATGGTTGCTTCTCCAACTTTTGCAGCGTGGTCATGGCAGGTTTGTCCGCCTTGAAAAGTGCTCAGCGATACGAACCAACCTTCGACAGACAGATTGCGATGGAAGACGTTTTCGCTTCTTCCGACGATCCCGCTGATTCCCGCAGTGTCAGGGTGGCGATTGTTTGCAGGGCCATAATGGTCCTGCCCTATGTATACCATGCATTCGAAGTTCAGCTTCTCTGTTCTCAAGGTGAGTTTTTTTTCCGCCCCCTTCCTTACTCGTGGGTGCAATTTTTTTTAGCTTTGGCGACGGTGACAACGAAAATTTTCGATCCGACTTCAATAATACCGGATTCGCAACCAGACCCTCTCTTGCTCTTTACCCACTTCGTTTTCGTATCACCTCATTCTACTCGGGTTTCTTGACACACCCACGGTGCGTATGTTCCTAAGAGCGAGGAACTTAACTTGCTCGTCCGGCCCTCTGGGCATGGTTTTTTTTTTTTTCAACTTTTGCATGTGGGCGCTTCTGGGCGGCATTTCTACGTTTGCGAACAGAAATTCATGAATTCATTGGTGGTAATATACAATAGGTCGCTGAATTGGTTCTTTATATTTAGGATGTTTTTTCACCCACTTATGTATATCGCTGCCATGGTTTGTCAACTCTGGTTCTTCGCCTTTATCATACACGCCTAAGCATACTACTGTACTAAGGTGGGCCACGTGGCTGCGCTCGTACAAAGGTGTCATGTACGGCGGATAGTTCTAGGTAGTGATAGATTATGTATATAGTCGCACTACCGGATACTCGCAATCAAGTTCCCCCTTGGTGACTCAGTTTTTCTCTCTTTTCGCTTTCCTCCTCTCTCAACCTCTTTGACCTGAGGGGCTCTGTCCTTTCGTCGAATGTTGACCCTTTTTCTCTGTCCTTCCGGACTCACTCACGCATTACGCGTTTCACTACGTACTTCTACGTGCACCTTTGTACACGCTGCGGAATACAAATTCATAATTTTTTTAGAGATATTTTGCTTGCATCCCCTATTTATCGTTGAATCGAACAGTGCGGCAATTCACAGGGCCAACTTGTCCCTTTGACTGCCTTCACGTTCTCAACAACTTCTTGCACAAGTCATCGAAGAACTTGCACCAAAAACAGATGAGAAATCCATGCTACAATTGGCAACTGCTAGGAGAGCTCTTCTGGGAAGGATTTTGAAGTTTTGGGTCTGCATGAGATAAGAAATGGGAGAGGGTGGACGTCGTATCAACATCAATACTTTCATACTTTCGTGACATGGTGCTGTGCAGTTGACACATGGCCCCAACATCGAGCTCAGATGCGTTACTTGGATTTAAGATCTTGATACGATGATATCCCTACTTTCCCCGGGCGCGAGAGGTTCCGCCCAGGCTCGGGTTCTCCCGGAATGCTGAAAAATGTTGTTACAGGAACCGTCAAAGACCTCTTATGAGAGGAACCCTGTCGGAGGAAGTTATGGCGGCAATCAGCAAATATCATGATAATGTTTCCCGTTTCAGATTCCATTAATGTGTTCCTCCTTTTTTGCTTGAAACCAGTAGCCGTCACTATGCACTGGCACTCAATTCCTACGCCAGAGATATCAAGTTCATCTTGTTCCGTAGCGTGATGGAGACAAAGAACTCGTTGCAATGGGTGATGATAATACACTGCGGATAGGCGGCCAATGAGTAACATCGAGTAATGATTGAATATAGGCGGGCGTCTGTGGGTCACCGGTATGCGGTTTTTTCGCCTACGCCCTCTTTTTCGGCCCTGTGATACTTGCTTCGGTTTCATGCTCCTTGTGTTCTTTATCTTCGACAAACTTGTTCGTCACAGTGTGTAACTGGCTGGACACCATGCGTGACATTGCGTGTGCATCTAATTTAAGAACTCTGGTTCAACCCATCTTTCTTTACGTGATTCCTCTGTATGATGCCCAGCCGATTGGTTACCTGCACGCATCGATCAGAACTGATATGGCTGTTTCTAATAAATCACGACTGCGGCATGTTGCGTTGTGTCTTCAGATACAACTGCAAGGCAAACCGCGTCACTGCCGCGCCCAATCGACAGCTGGTTCGGTGACACTCCCTTTGTTCATGCTAGTTTCGACTGATGGATGTACAGCGTCAAGTGGGACGCTGTGGGAATATCCTACTTCTTTTGGGAAAACAGTTCGGATTCCGGTGGTGAAACTCATTCTTACTGCCGCACTGGCTGCATTGGCATTCCCATACTTCGTTGACACTCCGCATCTTCCTTGAGGCCGTGGGATCCTTTTCTCGTATTACGCCTGTCGCGCCGCTCCTTCAAGTTCAAGTCTGCGTCAGAGTCACTACTAAGGAGGCCATTGCACGGTGTCCGCACCTGCAGAGCGTCGAGTCTATGCTTCCCAAATCTTCGAGTTTTCCTAATGCGAGTAGTCTCTCAGCCTCGTTACGGTAAATCATCGGTGATATTGACAGTTGTGAGACTCGTAACTGGCATCAACGAAAGAATTGGAGCCATCGACTCGGTGTGGGTTGCTTTGCATGACAGCCCGTGTCCGTGGACCAATACAGCAGCCACAGCCTTGATGCGCTGCCAAGAATCACTGTTGGCTTCAGGACCAGGCTTCTAAAAACTCCGAGCAGATGCCGCTGCATGGAACCTTCTGCTTCTCGTCTTTTCTGATGCGCTGCGCTAATCTTCATTTAGGGGTTGGCTCATTACTTGGGTGCTCACGCCCCACTATTAAGAGCAGACTTTGATTTCGGCTCTCTGTACCTCCCCTACTCTCTTGTATCCCAATAGATAATGTCCGCTCCTCTTCAAGTTGTCCCCCCAGATGTCGTCGAAATGTACGTGCTCACATTTCTGATACCTTGTCCCACGTAGAGATCTAGCTGACCTTTCCTTTCAGCGCTGCTCCCCTTGTATATATCACTGTTGACCCATGCTCATCTGCTAATTACCCCGTCCTCTATTCCTAGCTCTTTGGAGTCCTGTGGAACTGGACCTTGTATGGAGTTTTAGGAGTTCAGATCTGTAAGCCCACTGTTTATTTTCGCACAGCCGCCATCTTCCCACCGCTAATCAGAGAGTCGAGATGTGTATAGCTACAACTTCCCAAAAGACAGGAAACTCCTTAAAATTCTAGGCATGCGATTTTTGCAGACTCAAAGGTCTTTTCAATGACGGCACCTCCGTAGTATACGCCATATTCTCATTTGAAACATTGCAAACTGCACTTAGTGGCGCGGATCTGTACTACTGGTTCGTCTCCGGATTCGGCAAAGTGGATCGCCTTCGAGATCCCTACGCCTCTGCTTTCGATCGTCCGATTATGGGATCCATCATCATGGGGACCGTCCAATTCTTTTTCGCGTATCGTGTCTGGGTGCTTAGTGACTGCAGGGCCTGGTGGTATTGCGTGATTATCGTTGTGGTGAGCCAGTTATATATTTTTAACACCAGTCAGATTTCATTTTGTTTGTAGTGCTCTGCTATCGATAATGTATCTTCATTTGCCGCGGGCGTCTATGTCAGTCTATACGGCCCATTATCCGTCACTTCGGCTCACGATAGCAGTCACACATAATCAGGAAGTTTATTAATGCCCAGAGGTCGCGGATTGTCGGGCTGGTGGGGCTTCCCTGTCCACACTTACCCACCTCAGGTTCTATAGCTAATGTGACAATATCAGGCCTGTGGAGCCGGAAGCACCGCGACCGATTTTTTGATTGTTGCGGCCATGCTTTTCTATGTAAGAGCCGGTATATTGTCCAGAGAGGGAGAGGTCATGGGCTAATTGTTACTCTTCGGGACTCCCAGTTGGCAAGACCACGGAATGCTGAGTTCGGGCCCCTCAGTAACCATGCGTTAACTAAGATCTTGCTATTGACGGTCGAAACCAATATCTTAACTGGTATGTGTGCTCTCATTCTGGTCATCCAGACCATCTGACGAGCTTTCAGCCACCTGTGGAATCATATCGATGCTGATGGTCATTATATTCCCCGTGAGTGACTTCGGATGCATTTCGTTCTGATGCTAACTAGGATGGTCCATTGGCAACCCATCGATAAAACAGAACAAGCTCTATTACATCTGCTCGTAAGTCTCATCTCAACCCTGTCTCTACGGTATCAATCTAATCATTGACACGTAGTACTGCCGTCTTGGGGAAATTGTAAGAGTATCCTTGTCCATGGGAATCATGTCTCCTGATAGCTGGTAAATATCGACACAGATACTCCAATACGCTCCTCGTCTCCCTCAATAATCGTATCTCCATCCGCGAGGTGACATACACTAGAGGGACATTACCTACTCCTGCCACATCTCAAACATTTAAAGCCCCTTCTTCCAATAAACCTTCGAGTATTGTGAATGTAGAGCTCGAAAACTTACCATACCCATCTGAAGGGAGGAAGGGCGAAAGAGGGTAATTTGTGAGTACCATGATGCTTATCCTTCGGTCGCTTTTTAATACCTGGACCTGATTCATGATATTTAGTACTGTACGTTGGTGAATACTTAGCTGTATTGAATATTTGTAGCCGGCCAAGGACGGAGCAGTGTTGTGGATTGAATATTACCGTCTTGAGCTCTCACATATACCATTTGGTATGCGTGTAGTCAAGAGTCGGGCACTGCAACGGTTACACGGCGTAAAAGGATCAGCTGAGCTAAGGCCTCACGATTACTTTTGACCAATCGTCCTAGGGGTATAGAAAGAGATTACATTCCGTTGAAAAGGGAGCGCTGCGACTGTCGACCGCAGTAGAAGGGGGAAGCAACTGCCGTGCCTGTTGACGCAACTGTAAAGCTAACTTCCCGGTGAAGTGGGTCTTGGCCATCCATACTACGGGCCTATGGTGGTTGAACTAGTAGTTCCATGGTGCATATGGCCTTGATGGGGTCAGTCGTCGACAGCCGAGCCTATGATCGTACCATAGTGCTACTGAGACAAATGAGGCTCAAGGGACTTCCCGTTTGAACGTATGGATGATCGTGATCTAATACTCAGTGAGTCGAAAGGGGAATCACTGTCTTGAATTCAAGGGATGTGGGCAGATCAACCGAAGACGCGCGGAGGCTTCACTGCATGCATCCTGGTTCAATTGTTGCGGATTCAGTACTCAGTGGCCACTCCCATACTCTGCCACTATGGTCAAGATACCACTCAAGTTTCTGAAGAGTCCTAATTCCATTTAGTCAACCAGGAGTCCACCGGCAGGACCATGGCAGTCACGTGCACGGTCTTCGCACCTGGATGGCATTTGAGCGTACAGTATTTGCTTTGTGACAACATGCAATTTTTATTTTGTTTTTGCTGACGTGAACGGAAAATAGAAGTTCCCGCGATTGTCGCTTCCGAATGGGTGTTTAGAAAGTGCTACGCCCGTCTGCTTTTCATATTCTTGCAAGGAGGCCCCGAACCAGTTGAACGACATCTGAAGATCAGCTGGTCTTGACTGGTGGCGGGAAGATGTGAGTTAGGATGGGGCTGTCGGTGACTGCGGGCAAATGACAGTCAGATAGTGGACAGTAGTCCTGTGGTACCGTGGTGGAATGGTAGATATTAGGCTATGAATCAGTAGGCTGCCTGGTTTTGATACTGTACCGTAAACTGAACAGACATACGCAGACTAACTACCTAAGTTGATCATCGTACGGTGCGGTTAAGCGCTTGAATTCGTTTGTTTTCCACCCGGATGAGCTCGATGGTAAGCGAATATTACAGTCACGATGGTAGTGCGAGTGTAAGACCGCAACTTGAACCTGGACTCGGACTCGGACTCGGAGAACCGACCTGGCCACGGATTAAGCGAGACTCGAGAGGTGGCGTCGCTCCATTGATTGAGTACGGTGACTACAGTATAGGCGAGGGACACGATTTCAAGTGTTTCCTTCCTCCGAGTGGTCCTTGTTCCTCGAGTCATCCCCCAGAAGGGGTGTGCCGCATGCCGCTTTCTTACACGCTTTCACACGTCCTACTCGGCTACATCTCGCCCCGCAGTGCCAGAGTTCCGCACTCCTCCACATTGCCCTCCTCGAACACTTGCTCCCTTGCTGAGCTGAACCAGACCGCATCCCCGGCGAACTTCTTCAACCAGGCGGCGGCGCTGCCTGCTCGGTATTGGCGCCTACCTTTTGCGGTGCGGCAACCGCGCCTTCCAAAGGCGTCCCTGCCAGTCAAAAAGCGTCCCCAGCTGCGAGATCAAATCGATCACCTCCAGCGCATCGGCGGCAGCACGGAACGGCCCCGCCTCGACGCCGGTCACCGCCCGTGCACGCGCGTGCAGGCCAACTGAAGTGGCCATCTCGACCGAACCACCACCAGGCACAAGCGTTGGGTTTGAAGATGACATTGCGCGTGACAGACATGGCGTCCGCTATGTTGCCGTCGATCTCATTTAGAATGTCCTTAGATGGCCCGCGGAGGAGGATGGTGCATGCTTTGGGTGTCGTGCATTCGGTCAGGAAGGTGAAGTATCTGCAAGGAAAATAGAAAGCGTTTGAGGTGTTTTTGATTGATGATGTGTGTGTGAAAGAAAGAGACTCACTCGTCGCCTATCTTTTCAATGTTGAATAGCCCACATCGCGTCCCGACGTCTGATTCTCGTAGGTCCTCTACACGGTTCACGATCGTGGCACCTACTGCCCGCGCAATCCGGTTGTTGTCTGACTTGCGTACGCGTCGGAGCGCAGAGACGTTCGCCTTGGCAAAGAAGTACTGCGCATAATCTGTTCGACGTGGGGGAGTAATCAGCAATTTAGCAGCCTGCAACGACGAAACTGCGGACCTGAGATGCCCTTTTCAGTGACGACAAGATTGGGTTGAACTCTAGGATACGGTCCACCATTGCCTTGACCCGCTCCTCCTCAATCTGGTTGATCCGTGCAAAGTCCGCCTGCTTCGAAATCTCGATATTCGTCTGGCTTTCGCCCTTCTTATACTCGAACGAACAATCGAGTAGTACAATGCGTGGGTTGTGTATCCGTCGGCGTATCTGCGGATGTACGATATCTTTGTTCAACATGACGCCAGACAAGACACGACGGCTCTCGATCTCGCCACCGGGGACCTTCTCCACGCGGGCATACCGCTTGATGTCGACCGTGCGCACGCCCACGTCATCGGTTGAGACAGTGCTGACGGCACCGAGCGCGAGATGGCACATGAGGTCCGACCAGTGGATGACGAACTTGGTACCGATCAAGTTTTTGATGCTGTGCATGGTCGCTCATGTCGATCTGGACGGAAATTCGGAAGACGATCTCGAGCATAGTTTGGAGAGCTTTGTTGTATTCAGAGATGACGACGACCGGTTGGATGTTGCGCTCGAGATGCGAGATGACTGGAGAGGATTCCGCCCGCACGCTACAATGCAACTAGAGGAGCTGTCGTTATTTTTGATCACACGGAAAAGATGAAAGCAGACGCAGACGACATACCAGAGACGATCACGTTGTCCCATCTCCGTACTGCTCGTCCTCGGTTCAACCATCTCTTTTGCGGTAGGTGATCGCCGTTGACCGCCGAAGAACAGCATTTCCGTCATTATGACGGATCGAAAGTCGAGGGTGTGAATATCAGTGATCAATTCCGGTGCGTCTTAATGGAATGTCTTTTGCTCTGCCAAAGGGGTAATGATGATAGCATTGAACAACATCTGGTGCTTGCGGCGGGGTGGTAAGGCGAGGGTGGTGCAATGCAGGGGGCAGGTCGGAGTTTGAAGTGAGGTCTTGGTAGCCGGAGAGGCGCCGTATCAATCGTTCACTACGTTCACTAGTACTGCTGCATACATCTTCTGCCACCTAGCAGCAATTTGTTGTAGTATACACTCAGCTCTCCTTCTGTATTACACCCTCCCACCACACCCTTTTGCCAATACACAATCACGGATTTCTCGCAAGAGCCCACATAGTGATCTGCTAGTAGTGTCAGTGGATGATGCATGTGTGACACTGACCCTTAGGCTGCCAGTGGACGCCCGATCGATTGCCTCGCACCGTTGATGAATGAACGAATGAAGAGGAATAAAAAATATAGCGTTATATGATATGCCACAAGCGACAGGCAGGCTCAGGACAGTTCGACTAATGTGAAAAAGTGAAAAAAAAAAAAAGGGATGACCGCCCACCCACCCACTGATACATGCCATGAACCATGGTATGGTTCAATGGGTGGGCGGGCGGTCATCCAAACGAAAATCTCCCTTTTTCACACTCCTCCAGGGCTGTCTCACTGGCAGAAGGCAAAGGAGAAATAACTTACATGACCCACCCACCATCCCGCACTTACCCCATCACCAGTGTCACACAAGTCGACTCAGACAGGTTGAGCAGTTAAAGCTGGTGAGAGACCCCTTAAGTCGGAGTATGTGTAGCACCGATTCAGTCGTCAGCAAATCATCATTCAGTTACACTGACACAGTCGTCGCAGCCGAGTCTCATAAGGCAGAGACGAGAAGTCACACAACACCTTAGATGGCTCAGAACTCAAAGTTTATGCAGCCTATAGATTCAGGGCTGCCCAGAAAGTCATACAGGCAAGTAACGTTGATTGGGTCGTCGACAGTGCTCAAAAGTTAAAAAGAATCACACAGTCACACACAGTTGTCGCAGCTGAATCTCAAATGGAGGACCGAGGGGTCACGCAACATCTCAGATGATGCCTCAGAACTCGAGTGAAAGCGCAGCGTTTCCGCGTACAACCTCAGAACCAGACTGGCGCGATAGACTCAAACACAGTCACACAAGGTAGCGTCTCGGCGAAGGTGTAGACAAGGATTCCACTAGGTGCAGATAGCGCCACACATCATCAGCAGGGTCGACGAGATTTGGGAGAGACTTGCGTCACACGATAACTTGAAGCCACACAGGACGCCGGTCTAGCAGAGTTCGGCGCCAAGAAGGTCGGGCCTCAAGTTGCCGGAGTGTCGCATGAGTATCAGACGTCGGCAGCACAAGCAGGTCGGCAAGATTGCGAGTGACTCGCATCACACGATAACCTTGAAATCACACAGAACACGGGTTCTGCCCAGGGAATACCTGGTCCAATTAGACCCACCGGAGTTCAGTGCCGAGAAGTTGCTGGAGTTTGCCAGTTTCTGGAGACCTTGACGGCGTTGAAAGCCTGATTGATGGTAGAGTTGCGTCGCGTGCTTGTGAGTGTTCACACAGGTAGATGGAAGCATCGAGAACATGAGAGGACAGCGACGGGCCTTGAAGTCTGTGAGGTCGATCTGTTGACCGCCGAGCGATTGCAGTGCGACAAAATGTTGTCACGTAGCCGGTGTAGGTTTCCGGAATCAGCGGAATGGGGAGGCGATAGAGAAGTGGGAACAGCGAGATGGTCGTAGCGCATAAGCGGGTCTTCGACGATGTCGAAGTGGTTGGTGCAGGTGTTATGAGTTTGATGGGCGGCAACTTGGAGCGGCGAGTGGCAGACGGCGGGTTGACCGCCTTTTCGTCATGACCGCGCTCTGCCCTTGATGGAGGCGACGGCGTTGAGGTAGTCCCTCACTCCGCCAGGGAAGGACGAGGATGAGGAGAGGAGACGGAGGAGAGGAGAGGAGAGGAGAGAGGAGGCGATGGGTTCAGATCAACCGGAAATACGCAGGTTTTATAACCCATTTTAAAAGTGCCTGTCAGCCGCCTATGATATCATCCGTCGATGAGGAAGCATTCCAAGATCTCGTCAGCGACATTGGAAACTGTGTTTCGATGACCCCGTGGCTCTCAGCAATCCAAAAAAAGGCGCCCAAAAGAGAGGAGTGGATCCCGCCCATGTACCATTGGGTTCGCTTTGCCTCGACCACAAGGCCGACTTCATGATTGAGATGCTATACAATACTTAAGAAACCCGAATAGGCACAGGGAAAACGAGATTTGAGAATATGAGTCTAAGTGGTTACCGGCCTCGGCCTCCCCCGACTCGGAGGAGTCGGAGCGAGGATTCCATATCTATTGCAGGAACGGATTCGTAGCCAAAGCCAAGTAACGTGCTAGCCGCACGAACGCGCATGCTGACTACCAACAAATCCAACTTCTTCTCCTGTTGAAGGACGCCGGGCAAATCCAGTCGTGGCAGTGTAGAAAGCGATCTATACTGAAAGTCAGTACCAAACTTCGCGTCACGTGTTTCCTACAGACTACAGTGAGGCCGAAATTGTCACAGGTGAGTGCCGCCTCATTAAACTAGGAGGTGGCCGTGCAGCACTTGTTGATCGCAGCAACTTGAAGTCGACTGACCTGTTAAAGGTGCGTACTCTCAGCTAGCCAGGCCTTTATCCAATTCGAGGGCTCATGGAAAGTTGGAAAGTTCAAGTTGAATATTTAGGGTTGTTACTACCGTTGATCAGGACGTAAGGTATTTTTCTTCCTTTGCCCAGATATAAACTCATGGCACTTGTTTTTCATGATGCGTCGGCAGCGTCGCGACGCACTGACACCATCATCGATGATGATGTATTGTTGTCTCCAATTGGACCGTGGTGCGCAGCCAATGTTCCACCCATCAATTCTCTCCTTCAGATTGATTAACTATATTAACAGAACTGCGATGCCGCTAAATCATGACTCACTGGCTATGTTGATAGCCCTTAGTGAACTTAACCACATGTTTTACTAGTATTTCAATTGTACAGTACGACTACAGTGCACCACCCGATATTGAGAGCAATAAGTCTACTGTACTTGAGTATAGGAAATACCAACATCATAGCTCCATAGAGATTTATTCCCATCTTCCCCCGCTCCGAACAGCAACAATAGCCGAACGGTATTACCGTACGATGTCCTTTCACCGACACTTCCTCAAGAGGAGTATGACCCCCGTCCGTGCATGAATATCCGCGCTGCTCTAGACCAGCAGCGGCACGAGTTCAGGGTATCCTGCTCGCACAGCTACATGCAACGGAGTCTGTTTGCTGTCGTCACGGGAATGTACATCCGCGCCATGCTCTACGAGGAGTCGAACAACATCCCATCGTCTGCATTGCGACGCGCCATGCAAGGGTGTCCATTGACTATTGTCCCGTGTATTCGCGTTCGCACCGTGCTTGAGAAGTACCTGAACAATTTCAAGATATCCGTTACGCGAAGACAACTGCAACGACGTCCAGCCGCCGTGGTCCGATGCGTGCAGATCTGCACCTTGGTTGAGGAGGAAGTGAACCATATTCAAATGCCCACCCTGTGACGCTTCATGTAGTGGGGTCCAGTTGCTGTGGTCACGAGCATTTATATTTGTACCGCGCTCGAGGAGGACGCGAGCCACTTCCAAATGGCCCAGCTGCGAAGCCAGATGTAATGGAGTGCAGTTGCCGTCGTCTCTTGCATCCGTATCTGCGCCGTGCTCGAGGAGGACGCCAGCGACATGTGGTTGACCATCTCGCGACGCCAGATGTAATGGGGTGAATCTGTTCATATCCCGGGCATCCACATGAGCGCCATGTTCGATAAGGAAGCGAGCGACTTTCGGTTGACCCTGTTGCGACGCTAGATGTAACGGCGTAAAGTTGTACATGTCCCGGACATTCACATCCGCACCGTGGTCGATAAGGAAGCGAGCGACTTCTAGTCGACCCTCTCGAGACGCCAGATGTAATGGGGTCGATCTGTTCACATCCCGAGCATGCGCATCTGCGTCGTGGTCGGCAAGGAAGTGAGCGACTTGCAGTTGTCCCTCTCGCAACGCTACACTTAATGGTGTCTCCATGTTTATGTCCCGGTCTGTCACATTCGCGCCACATTTGAGAAGGAAGCGAGCGACCTCTACGTGTCCCCTTTTCGCTGCTAGATGTAAAGGAGTCACCATATTGGCGAAACCCGGAACTTGCACCTCCTGCGAGCGCTCAATTACCAGGAACTTCACAATAGTATGTAACCCCAATAAAGCGGCATAATGCAAGCTGGTTCCGTTGAGTGGTAAGGGCCTTTCGGTTCGTTCGGTTTGCAATCCTCGGGGAACTTCTGGGTCGTGTATCCAGATACAGACCTCAAGATGTGGCTTTCTTGGGTCAAACAGACGTTTAACCTTATCCTCTACATTTTGCCATACGTTTTCAAACCGGGCATGGTCGACCCAATGCTCGGCAGCATATTCTGCAAGAGGAAGTTCCCAGAGACTGTCTCTGGTGACGACGTTCTTATCCAGATGTAGGAGAACATCCAGACAGGCTTGTGCGACGAGGGTATGAGTAGGCGCCATAGGAACATGATAATAGGAGACATCGGCACTTGCGTGGGCAAGCATCCCATTTTCGAAAAATTCTTGCACCGAAAAGTGCGAAAATTGTATCACCGTGGAAGCTTTATGCTTGAAAATCGCAAGCAAACTAGAGAGTGTAGTCTTCACCTCTTTTATCTGACCCTCTTGACGCTCACCTCTACGAAATAGACGGGATGGCCCTCCCTTGAAATTAAACGCGAACAGTTCTGCAAGTTCCTCGGCACGAAGCGGGCGGCGTGCCACAGAGACGCAGCATATAAGACGGTGTGCCAATGCGCGATCCGCCTTATAGATGTCTCGCAGGATATCCCGATAGGTCCCATCGAGCGTCTCTGGTAATTTGTCCAGAATACGCTGGATTCCTTTCCGAGGGCAGTCGCGAAGGTAGTCAAATTGACAAGAAGCCCATTGGAATCTACATTAGGCGTGAGCAAGAGTAGCGAATGCCCAAGACATTACGGCTCACATCCCGTTAACTTTGTGTGTGAGCACATTAATGACCAGTTCCTTGTCTTTGGCGCTCCATGCTGGCATTTTTCGATCCGTGTGGACGACCGACTTGATGTAGCTGGCGATGTCCTCCTTTTGTCCACTCTCGTCATGTAGGGAGATGGAACGGAACGATAAAGGTTCGAGGACAACACTGAGGTTGTGCTCGAGTCGACTGGTGACACATATGTGCAAATTCGGATACTTTGAGGTCGTAAGCTGTCTCACAAGCATTAACACTTTCTCTCGTGCGGGCGGCATGTCCGATGTGGTTGGACATTCGTCCAAGGCGTCCACAATTAGGTAAACTGGGATTTGTCCAGGGAGTTTTAATATGTCTTCCAAACATAATACAAGCGCAGCGTTGCTGGGATAACGCGATCCCTTGCCGTGTTCCGAGTAGAATTTGGAGACCATGTTATGATAGGAGTTAGTTTGACGACAAAGCTGGACTAGCAGGGATGAGACCAGTCCACGTAGGTCGCTTTTATCATCCCTAAAGTCAAAGTAATAGTAGGCCAGTGACACCATCCCGGCTGTCCACATGGGGATAAAATTCTGGATGATTGCGGAACTAATCAACACAATAAGTTCCCAAGACGAAAAAGCCAAGATGTCCACATACCAAAGGATGGTCTTTCCCGCGCCGGCTAAAAAAAAGACACCTTTCAGTCTCCACAATCTGGAAAAGGCTGGTGACAACGAACGTTTGCCATGAATCCACAGAAGAGAACTTGTTTTGGACCACTTCCATTCTGAGAAGGTGTCGCCTTGGATGAACCACGCCGTAGTCCCCGTGTGGCGCAAATCGTAGGCAACATTGTGATTCACCCGTGGATCTGGCGATGAGAGCCAATTTTGGATGTCTTGTTGCAATTTGCTACCTGTCAGACAATCTCAGTGATTTCTACGAACAATCGCAAGATTACTGACTTGTCGACCCGTCCACACCCCTGTGGCCCCTCACGACGCGGTGCATTTCACCTGATGTAGAGTTAGACCCAGAAATGACCCATTGGCACTAGCAAACATACGCAAGGCATTCCAGATATCGTCCTTACTGTCCATGGCATCCATGAATGACTTGCCGTCTAAAGATAGAATTTCTCGAAGCGTGCGGCAAACCGAGTCAATTTGCTCACCATTCATGACAATCGTCATATTCCGGACAAGACCGTAGACAACACGAAGAATCTCCCCTGCGGTGATCCGACGCTCGTCCAGGGTGAGTCGATCCAAACTTTCCAGCACCATTGGTTCGTGATTCCCTCCGAAGGGTTTCTTTACAAATGTCCCTGCGTTGCATTGAGTCAGATAAAATGTCAGCGAGGAGCCACTCACCTGGTTGTCTTTGCTTGACGAGTTTGGTCGCAATCCCGAGGATGGAAAGCAGCTCCTTGACGATCAACACAACGGACGACGTCATATTGGGTGTGCGAGGGACCTTGGTATAGATGTCGAGGTATTTCAGAATGGACTCAATAGACTCGAGTAGATCAACAAGCTGATCGAGTGCGCTAACGTCCTTGATAGTCTGAAGTATTTGGACATTAGAAAAATATGCACGTAGGAGATGGAAAGAGACATACAGCGAGTAGGATAGCAAACCCGACATATATCGGTGTTGCAAGGGGAAATGGCTATAGAATAGGGCGGCGGCCCGCCTAGGCATCAGAGATGGAACAATCCAATCAGCATCTCTGAACGTACCCACTGGTTGAGACCGACGCTGGCAGAAAGCGTATACAGAACTGATACGACACTACTGAGCGATTTCGTGATTTTATCGGTTCCTCCGAATTCATTACAGGCGGGTAGTACTTGCTCCTGAAGAATGGCAGTAACGGACTTGGCGGAGTCAGAATATCGAAGCTGCTGGGCGAGTGGGTGTTTGGAAATTGCTACGCCCGTCTGCTCTTCATATTTCTGCAAGGAATCCGAGAACGAGTTGAACGACATGTGAAAATCAAAATAATTCGTATAATAATAATCCATTTCACGGTGGCGGGAAGATGTGAGTTAGGATGGGGCTATTGGTTACTGCGGGTAAATGATAGTGCCAGTGGATGGTAGAGTTGATAGTACGCTGCCTCGTCTTATAAACCCAGACTGACATACGCAGGCTAACTACCTAAATTGATCGTCTTTGGACGGTTAAGCGCTCAAATTTGTGGCCACCTAGTGAGCTCGATGGTGAGGGAATGTTACTGTAAGAGTACTACTTGAGTACGGACCTGTACTCTAAGGGACACGATTTCAAAGCAATTCCTTTCCTCAAGTCCTCCGAGTCGCCCCCGTTTCTCGAGTTGTCCCTCAAAGACAGAGTAAGGGTGAGTGTGTGCGACAACGTGTGTGAGTGCCGTATTAGACACCCCCAGATAGTGCCCACAGGCGACACCGTCGGCGCCGCTATCGCAGGTCCTGGCGGGACCTCGGACCGTCTCATTCATCATCGCACGCGACTCTCGACCACACGCCCTACTCGACTACATCTCCCCCTGGCAGAGTGCCAGAATCTGCACCCCTCCGCATTGCCCTCCTCTAACGCTCGCTTGTGAGCTGAGCTGAGCCAAACCGCATCGTCGGGCGATCTTCTTCAACTAGGCGGTGGCGCTGCCTGTTGAGCCCTGCTCGGTGTATTGATGATACTTGCCTTGATTTAACGGCATCGAAGCTGTCCCCATGCACGGGCTACGCAGTCCTCCAACCCCAGAGTGACCGTGCCTACAGTACCCCATACCCCTACTACGGTGCTCAGAGCCACTCATTCATTCCACCATGGCCGCATCGTGCAGTACCTCCACGCACACGCCAGCGTTAGTTTCGCCTCCAAGTGTCAACCTCCTCGAAGTAACCATAACGGAACCATAATCGAATGCCTGCTCGCTCGGCATGCTTGGCATACGCGCACGCAGAGGCGGGACGTCGTCCATAGCGCGATTCCGATGGAAGAAGGCTCGGGACGTTTCGCCTCCGACGATCCCGCAGTATCGGCGTGGCAGGATTAATATTGTGGTGAAGGGTCACCGGTCATCATGGTCACCGTCCTATACCAATGCATTTGATGTTTAGCTTCTCTGTTCTGTTCTCAGGGTGAGTTTTTCTCCGCCCCCTTCCTTTCGGGTGCAATTGTTTTGCCTTGGCAACTGCGACGACGAAATGGTTTTTATCCAACTTCAATAATCCGGCGGATTCACAACTAGATCCGCTCCCACTTCTTTTCCATAACACCCCACTTTACTAGGGTTTTCACACCCACGCTGCGTGAGAGCAAGAAGTTAAGCTCGTCCGGCCCTCTGGGCAATTTTTTTCCCCCTATTTTGCATGTCGGCGGTTCTGGGCCGCAATTGTAGTGATTGCAGCTTTATTATGGACAGAAATTCGTTGGTGGTACGCTGAATTTGTACCTTATCGACCTTTTTTCATCCGCTCATGTATTTTGCTTGCATCCATGCAGTCTACTTATTATTGAATTCGAAGAGTGCAGCGATTGGCAGAGCCAACTTTTCTATTTGTCTGCCTGTACGAGTCATCGAGGAACTTGCACAGAAATTCATGCTACAATTGGTAACTGCTAAGGAGCCTCAACACAAAAGATCTCGATCGTCCATCATCATTCCTGCGCAAGCTCTTCTGGAGGAGGGCCCTGCTCCTGCTGCCGTTCCTTACGTGTCGCTTGAACGACATCATCCACGCGCAATAGGACACGAGCAGCCTATATATATGAAGCAAAGTAAATAGTCAATAAAAGAGTCGAGATGAAAAAAACGTGAGTAAAGCAGCACCTCGATGGCAGTTTTGAAGGTTTGGATCTGTATAAGAAATGGGAGAGGGAGGACGATGGTCAGTGATGCAAGAGGCGACAAATCCGGGGGTATGAGTGGGAGGGAACAAACCTTAACACTAGCGGATTCGTACAACTTGTACGTTTTCATGTCTACGATATCACCCGTCTCACCATCGATGCCCCATGAATGTTCCCCATTCGCATGTTTTGCCTAGAGAAAATAAATAAATAAAGGATAAGGGAAACATAAAAATAATTAGAGAAGGAAGAAAAGAGACGCACGCGAAGCGCTGTAAGGGCGCGGATTGCGTTCCCACCCGCATTTTGCACGAGCGTGCGCGGGATCACCTCCAATGCATCGGCGACAGCACGGAACGGCCCCGCCTCGACGCCAGTCACCGCCCGTGCACGTGCGTGCAGGCCAACTGAAATGGCCATCTCGACAGCACCACCACCAGGCACAAGCGTCGGGTTGAAGACGACATTGCGCGCGACAGACATGGCGTCCGCTAGGTTGCGATCGATCTCGTTTAAAATGTCCTTAGATGGCCCGCGGAGGAGGATGGTACATGCTTTGGGTGTCGTGCATTCGGTCAGGAAGGTGAAGTATCTGCGAGGAAAATAGGAAGCGTTTGAGGTGTTTTGATAAGGTGTGTGAAAGAAAGGGACTCACTCGTCGCCTATCTTTTCAATGTTGAATAGCCCACATCGCGTCCCGACGTCTGATTCTCGTAGGTCCTCTACACGATTCACGATCGTGGCACCTACTGCCCGTGCGATCCGGTTGTTGTCTGACTTGCGTACGCGTCGGAGCGCAGAGACATTCGCCTTGGCGAAGAAGTACTGCGCATAATCTGTTCGACGTGTGGGGGGAGCGATCAGCAATTTAGCAGCCTGCAAACGACGAAAACGGCGGACCTGAGATGCCCTTTTCGGTGATGACGAGGTCGGGGTTGAACTCCAGGATACGGTCCACCATCGCCTTGACCTGCTCCTCCTCGATCTGGTTGATCCGCGCAAAGTCCGCCTCCTTCGAAATCTCGATATTCGTCTGGCTTTCGCCCTTCTTATACTCGAGCGGACAATCGAGAAGCACAATGCGTGGGTTGTGTATCCGTCGGCGCATCTGCGGATGCACGATATCCTTGTTCAACATGACGCCAGACAAGACACGACTGCTCTCGATCTCGCCACCGGGGACCTTCTCCACACGGGCATACCGCTTGATGTCGACCGTGCGCACGCCCGCGTCGTCGGCCGAGACGATGCGGACGGCATCGAGCGCGAGACGGCACATGAGGTCCGACCAGCGGATGACGAACTTGGTCCCGATCGAGCTTTTGATGAGTGCGAGCATCTGCGTGTCGTCGCTCGTGTCGATCGGGACGGAGATTCGGGAGACGATCTCGAGCGCGGCTTGGAGAGCTTTGTTGTACGCGGAGATGATGACCACCGGGTGGATGTTGCGCTCGAGCTGCGAGAGGGACTGGGCAAGGATCTCCCCGGCTGTAATAAACAATGTGGGGAGTAGTCGTCGTCGTCGTCATTATCTTTAGCGTAATGATCTCGATAAATGCAAGCCAGACATACCCAAGACGATCACGCTTGTCGTCCCATCTCCACACTCCTCGTCCTGTGTTCGACTGAGTTCGATCATATTTTTTGCGGCAGGGTGAGCGACGTCGATCTCGCGAAGAATCGCATTTCCGTCGTTTGTGAGACTGAGAAAGAAAAGAGGAAAAGAGAAAAAAAGAATTTTTTTTTTTTTTTAGGGAAGAACCCAGGAGATGTTGGACGGCAGGCAGGCACTCACATAATGCCTCCCATAGGGTCAAGGATCATCTTTAGCATGGATTTGGGGCCTAGACATGTTCGAATGACATCGGCGACTGTCTGATTTTCGATAGGGTGTTCAGTGTTCCTTCCAGAAAGGAATATATCATTTGAGTACGCACTTTTGCAGCAGTGATGTTGGAGATTTGAGCTTTCCGCCCAGATTGTCGCTCGGGTGCGGCGTCTGTACATTACAGAGTAAGCCCCTGCTGGGAGTCACGCATCTGATGTCGAATTTACTCATTACGAATACTGGAGTCTGGCCTCCGAGAGACATGTTTTGTGTTTAGCGTGTTGAAAGGATTTGAGAATGGTACTGGATGGAATGAGCTTGACGCGTCTCTTGACAAACACGACGGGCATGAGATTGGGACGCGCTTGCTCTTGTACATGTGGTATCTCAGAAACTCTATTTTGTTTCAAAGTAGGTCATAAGTGGGGGGAATACAGGTATAGCATGCTAGGCCTAAGTATATACAGGCTGGATATACGTCTCCGGGGATACTACAGATGGTTGTACACCACGTATTACGCCGTCACCATCATATATAGGTCCAGACAATCATGGACACGTCATTAAAAGGCCCGAGAGCAAATCCTGGAGCCAAAGAATCAGCGGATGTTCACGGAAGTACGCACAGTCGATTAAGACGCATACCTTTTCTGGGGCAGAGTCGGAGAAGAGCATGATGGGAGGCTCGTCATTGGCAAAGACAAGAGCAAATGCATGAGGGATCGAGCGTAGTTCCTCAAATCCTTCGTACCATTCTTTGATAGTGGGTCCTGTGCTCTTGAGTACGATGACATCCGAGGGGACGGAATCCTGTGGATTTCTTTCATGAACAGATAGTTCCTCTGAAAAAAGCACAAGTAGCCACTGACCGTTTGCCGATGGTAAAGCCTCAACAGAGCATCGGTCAGCTGGAAGTATCGCCTCCGCCATGCGATCGACTCGGAGTTCTGCACGGTGACCCACCCGCTCAAGAGCACGCTACCACTATCCAGACGACTCTCCCGGCGTCTCTTCGCGGCAGCCACGCGCGCAGCCTCCCGGCGCTCCATCGCGCTTCTCTTGACCTCTTCCTCGGCCCTAGCGAATTCCTCACGCTTGCGTTCCTCTTCGCGCATCCACTCTTCGACCCTCCGCATCTCCTCGGCTCTCCTCTCCGCACTCCGTCGCCGACGCTCCTCTCGCTCAAGAATGCGCCGTTCCTCCTCCTCCCGTTCCGCTTCCTCCCGCGCTGCCCGTGCTGCAGCTTTGCGCGCCAGATCACGCTCCAGCTGCGCACGCCGCGCCCATTCCTCCTCTTCTGCTTGCCTCGCTTCCGCAGCACGCTGCTCCTTGATTCGTGCCTGCCGCACAGCCTCCTCTCGCTGTACCGCACGCTCTTCCTCTTCGGCTGCCAGACGTGCAGCCTCGCGTTGCATAGACCGCGCGTGTGCGTCCCCGAAGTTTGGGGGCCCGCGCAGGGAGACGTATGTTTTGGGGGGCTCTGAAGCCGTGCGGGTGACAGGCTCTGGTGCGCTTGGGAGGGCCTTTTCGCGGCCTTGCCCTTCGGACTGAGAACGGACCATGGTTGTAGGAGGGATAAAGGCGGATGGGGGCGTTGGCATGGCGTCTAGTATTGCGCTGACGGTGAGATCTTCGAGGCGTGAGACAGTCAACGTTGCTTGTGGGCGCTGAACACGAACTTTGAGTAGGTTGCTATGGGTGAATCCATGATGGGAATAGGACGGACCTTGAACCAGGATTGAACGGTGCGCGCGGCCATGGACGTTCGTGCTGCCCAGCTATTAAAAGGTGCAAGAACAGTGGCGAGGAAACAAACTCCGCACCTCTTCGTAAGCCAGAGGTGCTTTCTGGAATATAAGTGATTGTGGCAAAGTAGTCTATGCCGTCGACAGAGAGGCGACAGAAGGCAAACATTACGGACTGCTCTGAATTCGTAATAGATTGCTTGAGCTCGGATAAACCTTGTGAACCAGCCGCGGAGAGCCTCAATCCAGACGACCACTAATCGGACATAAATCGCCACCAATAGTCAGTCCCGGCCGGTCCTTTGATGATTCAAAACGATAACCTTTTCATATGTGAGAGCGAGCCTGAAGTGAGTTAGTTAGGACAGTTGAGAGGGATACCAGGGGTTATAGTAATTACCAGTTGAGCGTTCCACCTTGACAAATGCTCCGATAAGCCATCCGGACATCGGGATCAGATGACTCTGTTGGATTACTTCCTCGGGCGATCATGGAGACCAATGACCTGCCTTGAGAAGAACAGGATGTCAGTGGGGGAAAGAAGAAATGATGGGCATGAATTAGACGGGTGGCGAAAGGTTCAAGAGGGTGGGTAATTTCGGTGATAGGATCATGGGCAGCATGGCACGAAACAACAACCATCTGCATACACACGCACCCTTGACAACGACCCACGGCGAACCCTATAACAAGACATCACGCTTGGGCCAGGAAAAATGGAAGATACAGGTAGAGCGTAAAGTGTGGTACAAGAGATAATAGTACAACATATCAGTAAACATGCCTCCAGGCGATGCCTTCCATTACCGGTTGCGCTACAGTACGGAAAACGCACGGGCGAGATTGATCAGTCATCTAGCCGAGCGTTATTTGAAAATCACTTATACGAGTCTCGTGAGAGCGGTCTCACTCATCAATAACGGAGGGTGATGGCTATAATTTACCTCTCTGCATCAACACATCATTACGACAAGTCACCCAGGCGTTCTTAATAGCACAGCGCCATCACCCTCAGTAATTCCGCAGGACACGTGTTTTAGAGTGGCGACGTGTCGTCGTCGAAGCTTCATTTCCGGTCATATCACAAAGCGCCACACATACGGTACGGGAAAGATACACCTTTGATTGGCACTTTGAGTATTGTGGGCCCACAGAGGAGGTCATTACCGAAATGGAAAGATAGCATACTGTAATCAAGTACAACTAAGGGATTAAGAAGGATGGCCGGGGCGTGAAGATGCCCCCCTGAGAATCTGACTACAAGATTAATGAACTCTCTCAGGGAGAGGCTATGTGGTATGACCTGATACCGATCAATGGAGACCATCTCATACGTGGAAGAATGCCAGCGATGGTGAGAAGAGCATGACCCAGGAATAACCGTGAAGGCCGACGGAAGGACGCCGGTAGAAGAAGGGCATTGCCAGCTTGGACACAGTAACACATCGGTACGTCAGCGCCGGAGCGCCACAGTACCACGAGTCTGAGAAAGAGAAAAATAGTACTTGACAACAAGTACGCACTTGAATTGATCGGCCTCAAAAAAAGAAAGGTCTTACCACATTCATCTCATGCGCTCCACTCACTCGTGACGCGTGACAACCCGAACCAGTATTCGCACCCTGCGGCCTCAAGCGCTTGATCGGAACATGATATGAACATCAGAAATCAGAATCGATCAGAACCAGAAGAACCAGAAAACACCCTGCTCTTTTCAGCAGCTCCGGCCCCAGAGTGCGGAATAGGGACAGCGAACTCGTTGCGAGGACCCTACTTCTACAAAAGAATTGTGCTCACTAGCGGCAAGTCTGTGATTGTACGCGCATACAATTAATTGACTCCGTATCTGTATGACTCGGAGCTTCGTATCTGCTGTCTAGTTACGAGCAATTGTTGTCACGGGTCCAAGCATACATTGCTCGATACCTGAACGAGAGGGTGTGGGTCCACGTGGATGGAGGCAGGCTTATTACGGCAAAGTTGGAATGAACTTGAATATATGACTCGCAAGAGGCGCATTCGGATGGTAACGGTTTCCGATCGAGATTATAGTAAGCCCATAAGTCGGAACCCAGGAGTATCTCGGTTGGCTGTTACGTTCTAGTCATTTATGAATCCGTATATCAAACATCTGATATAAGTTAATATGTAGAATCACCGTCGATACCGATATTGTAGAAACGGAAATTGTTCTAGAGCGTGGTGCATGAGGTTACCCAAACCTTGAAGTTCTTGCTTGAGCTTCACTCCCCAAGTAGTTCCGCCTCGAACGAAAATTCTAACTAGAATTCTTGATGCAGCTTCCACCGTACCTACTTGACAAAAATAGTATGGTTTGAGACTTCTGTGAGAATGTGCTCTAGTGACTCCGAGGGTAGCCCGGTTTCTGACGACATTGTACATGATCGTGAAATTCCGGGAGCCTGAGATTGAGGCACGATTTGCTATCGATAGAAGAACGAATAAGATGACTGACTATATGCGTGGTCGTAGGACAACAGGAGCTAGAACATACCATAACATAATAGCCGCGGACCCGATTCCATGTAGAGAAAGCGCTCAAAGAATATTGCATGGGCGATCCAAGGTAGATAAGCTGCTGCCTTACCCCTGTAGTACTTCCGAGAATGCCTGAATTACCTTCGCTACAGCAGTGAAGGTCATTCAAGCATTATCCGAGACACTACGAGGCGATGGCCAGGTCGACCGTACTTGCCATCTGACGACTCATTGAATAGCGACCTCGTAAGATCTCCTTCCCAACCGGCAAAAGCTTTGCTTGCAAGTCTCAATACTCTCCTCGCTGTAGATACACCCTTCAGCGAAATCCCAGTAAGTCAGGAGATGCCGTACGATCGTTATAATCCGCGACAGTATCTCGGAATGAAAGTGGGCGAGCTTCCATGGGCACCGATTCTTGAGAGTTGAGAGGGATGCATAGAATTCACTACTGTAACATCCGCCGAGCACCCTCGCAACACGTTTTGAGTTGAGTGGTTTTCGGAGCCGCGGACCTAGGGCTGCCAGCTGCCAGCTGGAACGGGCAAAACATTAATGTGGCGGCGATGATGGTCCAATCGAGGAATAATGAACACATTGTTACAGTACTAGTGACACTATAAGTTATCGGCACCAGCCCCCGAAGACTTAACAGCGACTTATTATTATTGTTTTATTATTCTAACCGACAGCACTGCGAGTGCCTTTTGCCATGACACCACCTCTTCTTTCCAAACAGGTGCACAATGAGGTACTACACAATGGTAGTCGTGCATTTCATCTCATCACCAAAAAAAGAATGGGATCCTATCCAGTATAAAGCACCCTTCCCACAGCAGCAGCTCCCCTGCAGTTCCGTTCGTCGCCCCACCCGCACTCCTTCGCTGTCATCTTCACAACACTAAGTACCCTGTACCCATACAATGGCTGGCCCAATTGTTATCTCTCACACGCCTCCCACACCCCTTGCGTCCACCTTCCACGAGCGACCTCACCGGTAAGTCCCCAATCCTTACCCATCTCAGAAACCCCTCAATCTCAATCCCTGTAAACCCCACTTATTTAGTCCACGACACTCACGTTCAACCACCAAATGCATGGAACGTCGTATAGTCCGCCTGTGGAAACGGATGACAGGCACAGTGCGCCGCAATGAGCGCTCATCCATGCTTCCAGATGGCTTCGTCCTCATGAACGCAGCGGCTGCTCGCCGCCGGAGCCTATACATGGTCTCCGCAAAATCATGAGGCGCCCCACCCCTCCACGCGCGCGTGTGCGCCTCTTTCCCTAAGCTCAGGCTGCCCATATTCACGGCAAGATAAGGGCCCATTGCTGGCTGCAGGGCCCATCTCCTTCGTGCAGGGGGACCTGCATTGGTTCAGCCCCCTCCTTCCACATTCCTTACATTTTAGACTTAGAGTTTTTTTTTTTCCGGAATGTGGTTGTACCAATTATTATTGTAAGCACCAGCCTGTCATCGTGAACCATATGCTATTTATTGTTTGTACAAGGTTGGCCCTCATGTTATTTTTTTCTTTATCACGCAAACATTACAGGTTGTGTGGCATACCGTACCCTTGTAGAAGTCGCAAGGCTATTCCTTCAGAACCTATTTGGTATAATCCAAGTATTTTAACGTTTATATAATCGTCATACATCTTCCTGATATTGTCGGTGTGTGGATCGTGAATCAACTAAGCCCCAAGAACGGCGGCGTGCAGACGATCGTTCTCAATCTCCAAAGCATCACGTTCGCGAATAATCGCGGACATCTCCGGAAGCAACTGCAACAGATACAGTAACGGAGATGGGTTAACACGGAGCAGACCGGGATAAACCAATTCGATTCCATCCAAAGGACGGAAACACCACAATCTTACCTGAACTGAACACCGGAGTTCATGGCGCACTTCGTTTCCCGGGCCAAAACTTCTTCCCATTTCCACGACACGACGACTGATCACTTTTGCCATATCCATGACAATCTATCAAAAGCGAGGCCAACGTTTGATGGTCGTCAGTGAGTAAAAAGTCGCGATAATTGAGAAAGACAGCAAGTCCATCGTCCTGACTTACAGAATGGCCACGACGTATCGCGACGGGCGAATCGATTTCGGGTCTCAGAACGGGCGGACGGATGGCATCGGCGATTGACACGAGCGATTCCTCGCGTGTGGGGATGCGGGAATTGCTCGTCCTCTTCTGTCGTTGGTGCCGATGCTGGTGCCGTTGCAGGAGTAAGAACTGCTCCTTGTAGCTCTGTGCGGGTACGTAGTGAGATCGCCTGGGGGTTGGTGTTCAATTCATGCGTCCTGACGAAGGGAAACATACCGCTACATCAGCGTTCGTCACTCTCTTGCTCGGAGAAAGGTCCTGCGTCAGGGCGGCACCATACACACTGAGATCAGCCGGGTTGACACCCTCTGCCAGGAGTTCTTGCCGTCGCGAGACATACCTAGATACCAATAATAAGAAGGGGTCCAAGTGACGTTAGTACTGTAGAAACCTCCAGGGGAAGACGTACTTCTGTCTAGTCTCCTCTGGAACGATCAAATATTCCTCAAAGGGGTCAAAGAACACAACGTGCTCGTTCGCCTAAGCAAAGCGAACATGATTGTGGGTGCCTTTTGATAGGAACTTGAAAAATCAAGGTACGAACGAGTTGAATGAGGCGCTTAGGCACGTCTTTCTCCACATGTGGTCCCAGGGGAACGAACGCACTTTGGTGCTGTCTCACTGGGAATTACTGAGCCTTAACACGACGGGATATAGTTAAAACTTTTGAAACGTACTGAAGTCCAGGATGGCAGAGAGGGGAATGCGCCCGCCTCCGTAGCGGCTGTCTTGGCAAAGTTCGCTCAAGGCGAGGGAGACACCTATAGATAGCAGACAGCCGTGTTTCACCCCTCGTTCGATAAATCCATCACGGAACAAAGGATATAAACGCGAAAACGCACCACGCATATAAGTCCAAGATACTTTCTTCGAGTTCGCACACGCGCTGGCACTGGCAGCTTGATATGTCACCGCGCCCTCGTTATCACCGAGAGCCCCAGCTTCCTCCGCTGCAGAGACGCGCGTCGAGACACCGCCACCGCGCACGGTGGCGGTAAGATTGGCGATGAGAGCGCGCACAGTGGGGTTAACTGCCGACTGGAGATAGGCAAGAAATATCCGCTCTAGGGTACGTCGCGAGGCTGCCCAGAAAAAAGCGACGATGCCACGGAGACAAAGGAGGAGAACATGCGACGAATCCTGGCCCTTCGGGGTGCCAGCTCCGCTTAAGTCAATGGGGTGACTCGTGTGAGTGTACCAGGTTGGATTGGGGGTGGCCTTTGTCGCCCCTGGGGTAGCGCTGGAGGTTGCAGCGGTGTTCATGGAGGGCGCAGGGCTATTCGTATGCCGGATGGTTGGGGACTCTGGAGAGAAAGGAGCTGGCAAAATTCCTTTTTTTTTATCGCTAGCCTGGCCACTGGCCACAAAGGGGAGTTGTTTCAAGTCCACAGTGGAATACATTGTTCCAAGACACAATTGGAATTATGGTTAAACGACGGTCGATGAACCCGCTTTCAATATAGATTGTGGACGTGACAAATGGCCGTATGGTGGACGACGACGTGCCACCACTGCCAGCGGCATTCTTCCATTCTCTCGCTTGCTCCCACATAGAGCCCCACAGTCGGGTCAGGTTCGAGCGTTGCACGCCATACTGCAGTATAGCAGAACCCGTAGGAGAGAAAGACTCACTGAAATACATCGATGGACACAAGAAGAGACGCGGACCATCTATTTATTACGTTTCACAAATATTGCAAATACAGAACCTAGAGCGTGCCCAGTTGTTCTTCATAGGCGTTGGGTGTTAAAAGAGGCGACTCACTAGTAAGAACAAGGGCGCGATGCGACCAACCTGAAACCCAGAACCAAAACATCCAACATCATCCCGTCAACCACAGGCCAACGTCTCATAGTTGCCATAAGGATATAGGAAAAATGCTTGATCCAAGTTTGATGAATAGAGACTTCAAAAAACTTGTGACCCTGCGATTGATGTGAAGAATAAATGTGATATATGATTCGGATGTGCGAGAAGAGAGAAAGTAATTCTAGTGTACTTACAGAGGAATTTACGTTTACACGTCGGCCTCAGAGGGGTTTAGCGAGGCATGATGCGACTCGGACGCGAGGGAATTTCAGAACTGTGACAGCAGAAAGGTTTCAGATTCAGATGCTTTGTTAAATACTTATACTCGCAGTCCTATATGTGAAAGGTGCTAAAATGATGATGGCGCTAGCGTCATAAGGGAAAGATAAGACCCGTGACTCAACCAAAGCGCGGATGTCCGATGGTATCATACTGCTAACACGTACTGGAGTGAGCACTGTCGACCGAGCTGCAAGCTCGGATTCAGCGCTGTAAATATGCTCTACTCTATTATACTCTAAATTGTCAGCCCGAACCAAAGATCAGTCACCAGTCCAAGAAATACAAATCCCATCATGACATGGTCCAAATTACCAATTCACATGACAAAAGCATCTGCCCAATGCCTCAATACGCCCTCTCCGATCTTATGGAACGCGAAGTTTTGGACGTCGCGCACAATGATCGGCGCATGTGAATTACGCACATCGGGGATATACACGAGTTCCTTCTTAAGCTGCGGCAGTGCATTCAAACATGCTGCCATTCTTCTCTGGGCAGGAGTTACGCGCGGGCTTTTCTTCGGCGTCTCGGTCCACTCCGCTGACGGGATCGAGACCGAGGGATCTTCGACAATATCAACGACGATGTCCTCGACCTGGCGCTCGAGATGTCCAAAGATATGAACAAGTCGCTCGGTTGATGAAGGATCCTCAGCCTCTAGAAGCTTGATCCGGGAACGCGAACGACGGGACGATATGGAGAGCCTGACGAGTGCCAAACAGATGAAAGTAGGGAAGATAATCGGGAGCAAGGCAAGTGCAACCTGTCAGAGGATCTATGGGATGGCTCAACTACGTCAAGATCACGTGTACTCTTACCATGTTGTATGGAAACGGTCCTTGAAAGCGAGGCGGAACGGGTGGTCTGTAAGATTTGAACCACTTCCAGGTGAAAAGACTGGTTTTGCGTTTGGGGGTGGGTGTCAGGGATGGAGAAAGATTTCATGATTGGGAAGTATTTGTCGTCATAATCCCTAGTGAAGAGTCAGCCTGCAGACTGGTAGACTGCTAAGCAACATACACTGTAAGCCCGTCAGTGCGATAGTTGAGGAAAGGGTCCTCGAGATCCACATATGCAGTCATGTAAGGAACTGTCAAATCGTTGACGCTGTACACACAATGATACACAATGAACCACCGCTCCACTTCAGGTTGATGATGAGACTTACGCATTCGCATATATTCGAATATGGGGGAATAGCTTGAGACCTTTATAGAACACGTGTTCTGGACTGACTATCAGCAAGCCAGTAGCGGCCAACGGAAGGCTCCTCACCTGGATCCGCCATGACTTCTAACAGAGCTTTCCCTGACTTGGACCATTTATCCGTGCCATAGAAGTGTTCCCCGGTTCTACTGAGAACCCTGGGGCCTAGAATTGAACCGAGTTTTGAGAAGAATGAAGGATAACGAAGTAGTCCAATGTGTGGGGTTGCTATGGTATTAAAATTGACTGGCGTGACGGTGGCGAAGAAGTTTCGCTGATGGAGAACGCTTATGAGGAGCAGATTCCAGTTAGACAATGAACGGAATAAGTCGACAAGACACACCCAATAACATAGCGCGCCAGCAATCCTCCAAGCTATACCCTGTAACAGAAAAGCGAACTACATTTTTACCCTCACTCTCTAGTTTCTCTATTTCCTGAAAAATCTGTAGGAGAGCGATTAGATATGTTATAGAGGTATGGATAAATGCGCTCGCCTCGGCAGCAACTCGCTCGCCACCCAGTCTATGCCATCATAGGTACTTTCATCCTTGTTGGTCTCTGGAACCATTATGTGAAGTGTCGTGCCATCCTGCTCAACCGAGTCTTCGTGGAGGTGTGTCTCCTTCATGATGCGGTGCATAGAGGCGAGATGTGAAGGGTTTCCCCACATTCCGTGAATGAGAACGAGTAGGTGGACATTGTGAGACATGGCTTTTGAGAAGAGAGGTCATGGTGAACTGCGACCGAGGTTATAAATCCTCTGATCTCATTACTACTGGCATTATGTGAGATGTGAGATTTCGACTATTTGGTTACGTTACTGTCGGAACCTTTCGGCACGTATGGCCGGGCAGCCGCGTGTCCACCTCACTTTAGCGCGGCACTGTACAGCTGTATTCCTCAAAAGCCATCAGTCTGGCAGCGACATCAATTGCACCGTTCACCGTCTTTCCCCTAGCTGCTCCCTTAAGTACCAAGAACTCGTTCAAGTATATAATGTTTTCGAGTACAGTATTGCAGGCCACCTGACTGCAGCATGGTTAACACCCACACCCGCCCGACCGAAAGCCACCAGACTAGCAGCAGAAAGCCTTCGACCTCGGCGGTGACGATCTGGGAGCCAGACCGAGGCACAGGTCTTTCTTTCCGTGGCGGAGTAACCCCGGTACAAAATACATACGACCACCACACATAACGCGTAGATACACTTTCGCGACCGCCTGTTGCACACGCTCCGGATTTTTTATAATAATAAAAAGACGTCGGTGGTGAGTGCCGGTACGGAGAATGAGGCCATGAGGCCTCATCCCAGTGAGGCCTTAATGAGGGGTCAAATTTAACGATCCAATGCCATGCTGCTTGCCAACCGCGGCGTCATTACTGATTGAGATTGAGATAGAGAGATGTGGCAAGAAGCCGAGAAAGACAATCCGCCGGCGGGCCACGCCGCGGCAGAGTGAGAGAGCGCTATTGGCTGGACCTTGCCACGCCTGTTGGGGCCATTTTCCCTCTCGCTCTAAGCTCAAATCCTTTCTCTTCTCTTCAACTCACACCCTCCTTTCGGATCTACCATATATTATACTCTGATATCTCCACACCGACGCCAAGGGCTAATTGACAATCATATACCCCGTTCCATCAATGGCACAACCCCTATTTGACGAGCATCCTCTCCGGGATTACCTCAGGCGTTTGTTCTTCACCTCTCACGGCTTCACTGCCTCCCATCACTTGTTGACCTCTTTCACAGAATCGGGCGACGTATTTCAACCCATTCCCGGCGCAATATCCGAGCTTTCTTGTCCTTTTTTAGAGTGTGACGATGATCCGGAATCTGACCTCATCAACATGTGGTCTTGGTTACCAACCCCCGCACTACGCTCGCAAGGGTGAGTCTATTCTTCTCACGTTTTCTCCAGCGCGTTCCGTTGGCAGATCCGACTGCTGTAAGCAAATTCACCGCTGCATTTGCCATGGCCTTCCAGCGCCAGCGCCAGCGCATCCTTCATAATCTTTGGCCTCCCTGTGGACTTTCTCACCTCACTTTTCCTCTATATGACTATCATGCTTATCATAATGTCTATGATGCTGAATGCGTCCACGTTCCAGTTCCTCAACATTGTCCTAATCTCGATACAGAAGCAGCACGCGACCCTTCAAGAGTTCTCCGAACACTTCAAGTACGACGTCATATCATCCTCCCTTCTCTCTTCATCCATACCTGCGCCCTCTTCAATTCGACGACGTTCGTCGCCCTCACTTGATGATCCCCCTTCTGATGACCCGGAACCGAATCTCACGACCTCGCGTCCCCCACCGCCACCTAGCCCACCCGCGATCCATCACAGCCGCGCATTGTTGTTCCTCCTTTTATGCTTATGCCCGATATCTTTTTACCTCGATTATTTCATGCTCTACGTTCTAATGGAACCGTTTTATATTACTTTGAATCCTACACTATCGCGTCTGGAGGTCTTCCCGATTTTATTCCTCCTGTAGGCAGTTCTTACTTCTATCCGACCTTGTGCTAACGTAGACCACCCAGACTTTTGACTCGCTTAAGGACCTCATTGCTGCAGCACACTTATGGGATTCTACCATTCATGAGGCCATCAACCTTCTCGAACTCGAAGAGAGCATGTACGTAGCAGCCATCCGATCACTCTCGTCCTTAAACCAACGTCTTTTATCAGGGCTCCCTCCTCCCGTCCTCCTCACCGCTTCGCACGGCTCTCCATGCTGCTCTCCAGAGCACACAGGCCCAATCCGACAACGTCAGACATGTCCTTGTTGGACTCACTTCACCCTCTTCACTCGCTCAGCTATCTGAGATGTATGCGCCACCGTCACCTATGAAACCTCACACCCCACTCCATGCACGCTCAGGTTCCGCCATAACATCGTCGCGTATCTCTGCGATCTCGACTCCTCCGTCAGAAAAGCGTGCAACATGGACCAGCGGCATACCATTCAGTTACGTCGCGCTTGCAAATGCCGGTAGCCCATCTCGGCAGTCTTTGAGGCGATGGGAGAAGCGCAGATCGGATCTATCTGCGTTGCTCATACGGCCGAGTGGCGCGGTCGTCAGTGCGCCCGCAACTCCACGACGCACAAGGTTACTTGAGGGTGTCGAGGAGGAGACCGCCAACCACCTGAATATGTCCGATTCGTCTGAGCAAGAGGTGGATGTTGATTCTGTAGTCCCGCCTGAAGAGCGCGGACAGTTCGCGTCCGCCGCTCTGGAACTTCAGCGGCAGAGGCGCAGTAGAGGTATCGAAACATTCTTTCCTCCACTACCTCACCACCTCCCAAGTACACTCCAATCAGCCAGCCCCGCTCTCAACACACATCACCCGTTTTGAGAACAAATCATCGCAATCCAGCCCAACTTCCCCACGATCCTCCTTTTCTGCTTCGCGTTTCACTGCAATGCAGATGCCTCGCCACCCTCTCTCTCTTCACTCGCTGACTCTCGCGCTCAATGGTGCACTCGCAGCGCGGCGCTACGCTGCGTCGCATCTCTTGGCATTACGTTTCGGGAATAGTGACAATCTGGACGATAGCGAAAGAGGGAGCGAGAGCTATTGGGAAGACGTGCGTGCGGTCATGGCACTCCTGACGAGCGCACTGGCCAACGCGACTGCCCCTCTTGTCGAAGCACTCGATACTGTCGAGCGCGAGCGCTTGCGAACGGAGAATCCGACTCCTTCTACGTCACATTCTCGGTCCTCCTCTTTGGAATCCCCTATCCGAACCTCACCCCCCACCACCAGGAGCAGCGGCGACGGCGGCAAGCACATAGATCATCATCGCACTTCGCGTCCTTTGCGCCGCTGCCAAGTCACCTCGCGCGCTTTGCAGCTCATGTTGACGCGATGACGAACGCATTGGACGACGCGCGCGAACACCTTGAATCCTGTGTCGCGTCTTTACGTGATGACACCAACACCAGCACTGCCAACGCCACCCACACCCATAGCCATCGAAACTCAACGCAAGTCATTGACGCACCTGCTTTGAATGCTTACGAGCGTCTCCGTCGAGAGCTCGGTCTTGCTCTGCGTGAATGTGAGCGCGGTCGGGAGCCGCTGCTTGAGCTTCTTCGCCCGCCGTCGGCAGATGAGGACGAAGACGACGAGGAAGACGGGGTACCTGCTCTCGGCCTGGATGCCGAGAGTTCAGACTCGGACAAGGATGCGCCACATGTACGGTCGTCTCCCCCTTCTCGATATCGGCACTACCGTTATCGTCCGTGCGGACAGACGCGGTGCTCATGCAGGAGAGGCAGCACCGACAGCAACAAGGGACGAGAAAGAGGATGCAGAGGCGCACGGTGACGTGCTCGTCGTCGGATTAGAGCGTCTCCCGCCACCCGGAATCGAACAGGTCTTCGAAGTAGATGCAGACGTCGATGATGATAACAGAACGCACCGCCGTCCCGTCCAAAACTATCGCGTGCGGAGCGAATCGCAGCTGCTAAAGCTCGACGCGCAGCCGCCGCCGAAGTTACAGCGTCTGGTCTGGGACTGTCGGTGACCGCACTCGACCATGGAGAAGATGCGATCGGCGCGACTGCGGAAAGGCAGTCAAAACGGTGGGAGGACCTGGTGGGATGTCGTGCAGGAACTCAAGGACGTCATTTGGAAAGTGGGCGAGCAAAGAAGACTGCGAGAGGAAATGGTGCAACAACAGCAGCAGCAACAGCTTGTTGTTGAAGCCGAGGCCGCGGTGGTAGTCTCCGAAACTAGTGGAGACAACACCGTGGTCACGCGAGAACCGCCGTCACCGTCACCGACCGCAGAGGACGTGTTCACGTCACTGCCCGATCCAGCAGAGCCACTTCCACCAACGGATATAACATAAATTGGTTATGTTACATCACGCCACTTTTCGACCAAAAGTAAAACTATATAAGAGCCGTTCATTGGTGGTGGTAGTTGCGCCTGATTATAGATGATAGATTCGTTTTGGGTTTTTGGTTGGTTTGTTTTAGGTTTATATTACTACTGCTGGTGGTGTACAGTAAATTAGCCTTAATCTGATCTAATGACGGTTGGCTTGATTTAACTTTGACCAACTTACGTGTGAACATTTTCCAAAAAGGATTGGCGCCCGTCCGTGCAAAAACGCCAACTTATCCGTTGCAGCTTGGTTGTCCAAGTCGTTGTCTCTTACACTCTCACCGCCACTGTAACATTCATTTACCTCGAGCTCATCGGGTGACCAACAAATTCGAGCGCTTAACAAGTCTATGGTGATCAATTTAGGTAGTTAGCCTGCGTATGCCTGCGTTTATGGAGTTAGGCAGTGTAGTAAGTGTACCACCATCGCCCACTATCTGACAATCACTTCCCGACAGCCCCGCCCTAACTCACATCTTTCTATCGCCCGTGAAATGAGCCTCCAGTCAAGACCACCCGAATTTTCAGATGTTTCTGTTCAAGTTGGTTGTTCTCGGCTTTTTAGCAGGAATAATGAAGAGCAGACGGACAGGCATATAGTACTGTAGTAATTTCCCGAACTCCCACTCGGCAGAGCAGCTTTCGATATTCTGATTCTGCGAGTTCGTTACCGCCATTCTTTTTCTTCAAGAGCAAGTACATGCACCCGTAGTGAATTCGGAGAAAACCGATAGTATCACGAAATCGCTCTGTGCAACTGTAACTTACTCTACATACAGTATAAACAGCACAGAGTAGTGGCGCAGCTCCCTCAGTTATCGTGCCGTACGCGCGACCACTGAGATCCTATTGTCTGCACAGACAACTTTGAATTCCAGCGTGCGTCCACTTAGCTCACCATCAGCACTATTAGTAACTTGCAACCATATCTGGGCAAAGGCAAGGAAAATACAAACGACTACTACTGTAATACAACCATACTGAAAACAACTTTAAGCTCTTTCACATACTATCAGATACGTCGTGGTCAACGGTACTATACACGGTCGACGGTCGTGCGCTGAGCATCGACAGAGCTGCCACTGCCCGCACATCACTCCGCTCATCGTGCGTCCCCAAGAGAGCGAGCCGCGCGCTAAAGCGGTACCACCTCCTAGGGTCATCACTGGGAGACCTCGTGCACCAGTTGGCGAATTGGTGGCTCATTTTGAGGGATTGCACAGAGCTTTACTTACTCCCCCCAGCGCTCGCTTTCAACCGTTTGATTGCGTTGCACGCTTTTTGCGCGTTTGCATGCGTGCGTGTAACCAGTACAGTAACTCAAGTCGAAATTGTACGGTGTTTACAAGTATTCTTTTCTTTGACGACCTTTTTTTAATTTTAGGTTGTATACTGCACTATGCATGATTTACAGTAATGACTTGTGATTTTCTTCCGTTATGACACGCTTCCATTTCTGACCTTTTTTGACGAGAACTATGAAAGAAATGTTGATATATGCGTATGCAAAGAAACCCTTCCTTTGTGTATCGTCGTTTCGTTATTCCAAACCATTTCCCAAATGAAGTAAACAAGAGGCGAGTTGAGCAACAGCAAGCTCGTCTTGCATGGCTAGAGTGATATACTGTAAGATGAATGTGAAAGCTGGAGAACATGGGCTGTAACATGTAACTTACGGGCCGCATCACATTGACTCCATGTCGGAGTCTATGTCTCTGTTAACAACGGTGATAGGGTGATTGGAGAGCTGTCGCGCGGCAGCGAACTGCCCAAAGTTTTCCTGCAAAGGTCTCGATCGCTCGAGCCCCTCAACGAAAATATTCTGCAGGCTGGGCAATATTTCTATTATTCTGTCCCCAACGAGCTCTTGCAGGACAGCCGCGATACCTGGCCCAAATTCCTTAGATAGATAGAGATTCTCCACCGCGGTAAATGGAAGTAAGAGTTGGAACCATAGGGTGTTCTCGATCGCATCAATCTTCCAAACTCGCTCCCCATATCGACGCTCGATGTAGAGGTCCCCTACAGAGGAAAGGGAGTGAATAGAGGAATTACAGACCTGGGCGACAGACGAGAGTTGCCGATCGGGTTTTCCCCATGAGATTACTATCTCAAGACAGGATGGAAGTGCGACGCTGGTGCTCCAATCACTGAATTGCACATGTGCTTCATCGCGTGCCCGAGTGTTGGTGTACGATTGATGAATTGAGCGAGTCGTGGGCAATTAAAATCGATTTGATCGAAGAAAACTATATGCATGTAGTCGAGTTGAGGGTGTCGATGTGGGTCACAAGTTCCTCTAAATATTCGGTTACGCCTTGGAAACGAAAGGAGTCGAGAGCGGGGAGGATAGAGCGCTTTGGTGGTAGACTTCGGCTTTCCCGGTCAGAGTGAGATTTAGGGAATTCGAATTGAAGGTAAAGTGTTCTGAGGCTGGACAACACGGAGATGAGAGTGACCATCGCTTCGGGTGAAATGTACCCGGAATCAGGAATATTAGAGAGCTTAAGGTCGACAAGGTGAGTAGCAGACAAAAGCAGTTTTGGAAACCCCGGAAGTGGAATGCCAAACAAGTTGAAGTTTCGCAGACGTGGGGCAGATCCACCCAAGAACGAATCGGGAATGACTGGCATCGTTTCACCATGTGACGAGAGCCGCAGATATGTCAGCTCCGGGAATGGGACCTGCATCGTGGTGGCCAAGACTTCTTCCAATTCCCAACTCGCAAGCCAAAGGTCGACTTGACATACGCGATCGCTCTGCTCAAGTGCTGCAATGACGTTGTCCGTGCCTACCATTGATGATGAGATGCTATCGCCCGTAACGATGAGAGGTAAGGCCGGCCAGATGTCCAGTGTGTCCCTTGCGGGTGTTTCAGGTGTACAATAAAGTCGCAGATTCAAGCGACGTGGCGATCCAAGAACAAGGCTTCTCCATCGTCGACAGACATGAATCAACGTTTGCCATGCCTCTATCCTCCATTTGTCTTCGCATGTATACCATAGACTCATATCCACATAGAAATCAAATACTCCTAGTAGGACGTCGTCGGGGAGTACGTCGATTTGTTTTTGTTTCACCTGGCCTACATCACATCGCTCCAGTCAGTACTGTAGTCATTGGGGGATGTCGCGCAAGGAAAATACATACGTTCTCTTTGTTCATTTCGTTTCCTCCGAGGCTGGCGACGATTATTTGCCATCAGCAAGCCTTCAGAACGACTGGACGAGGTTGTATTGAGATCAGTATCCAAGGGTGGCTAGGAAATGGTAGAGATGCTAAGGCCGCGGTACTGAAGTATGGTGGGGAGATATGATGAAGTACACGCCTTTAGCTGTTTGAGACTTTGTTAGTACGTAGGCGGGTTGCTTGAGATCGGGTTTCATACGAAGCACCGTATGCGATACACGTGATCTTGTCGGACACGCGGCCCACGCGCTTATGTAACCCGTTCTTTTTATCCACCCCGCCCTTAAACACACACTCAAGTGAACATAAACCCATGATTGTGATTGATGTAGGTAAAACCTGGCAAGTGGACCAGCTGAGACAGCTCTCAAATACTGCGACCCCTTTCCCCCCAAAAGGACAGCAATTCGAACACTTGCCGTCTCCGACAACGCAACCTGCCAACTCTCCCGCCCCCCCTAAGGAAACAGGAACTGAAGGCACGAAACCAATCACCGACCAGCAGGTATGAGAGGTTACAAGTCATTAACGATGGAACGTGCGACCGAATCATTGCGGCCAAGATCAAAAAAGAGATAGAAAGTACACGAGCCTAGGAAAAAATCATATTCTAACAACCCGTATGTTTCCTCGAATTGAAAGCTTGGCCGGCAGAGAGTACCAAGTACGCTGTACGTATCCAAGGCGCGGCACCTTTAACAGATCAGCCGACTTGCTGCGATATGATCGACACAGGCACTTGCTCGGCCACGCCCACCTCCGAGTAGCTTGCCTGTGACAATTTTCGGCATCGCATTCGCGCGCGGGACTTCGGAAGCTCGTACAGTAACTTAGGAAACACGATGCCAGTTGAAACGAAGTTTGGTGTTCAAACGTTCAACTTGAAACTCATCTGACATGGTAGTCTACTGTACTGTACCACTGACTGCAGCGGGCAGTTTGGACAGACTATTTGCAATTAGCAGCGACGCCCGGGCCGCGGGCCATAGAGAGAATGACCAAAGTTACAGCCTGGCTAGCCAGACTTCGCGTCAGGGTCAGTGTGTGTGTCCGACAGTGTCGATACTGTATGTACTGATCATCGTGGCGAACCCTTTCAGAGAGACAATACCGGTTACTGTACTTGTTACAGATACGAACCGGTACGATCAGACGCTAGACAAATGTGGCGTGGCTGTGTGGCCTGTTCACATTTCCATTTCACGTTTCACAATTTCCAGAAAAGCGCCCCTCAGATTTTCTACAGTAGGATGAGCGCTTGGGCTGACCGACCGACTGGGTTGAGGATGAGTAAGCGAGTGGGTTTCCTGCCTGTATGTAGTATTGGCCATGACGAGCCTGACGAGGGTTGGAGGAATGATTCGTCGTCGTGGTGGTTGTTGTCGTCGACGGTCACTTTCCAGAGTCGCGCTGTGCTGTGCCATGACGTGTAGAAGTTGGTCCAGAGTGTGATTTTTGATCTTAATCTGTTGGGATGGTAACTTTCAGTATAATATCATCCACTATATCATCAACATTGCATTGCATTGTGAAAACAAAGTGCCCCTGGTGCAATGATGCGATGACCTTTGTTGCATTGCTTCCTTTTTGCCATCGCTACCTTCGCTGGTGTTTTGCTGGTCGTTACTATGTCATCCGAGTCATTCCCGCGCTCGCTTCGCCGTCTCCTGCACCGTAACTTACCATTTACCATGCACACTAAGAAGCAAAGCCGATTGACTGATATACCATTGCATGCCAGTGATTACAAGTTATACAAATTAGGAAACAGACGCAAAGTAAGACTATTGAGGCAAATCAGAGAGGAAGTAGACAAAAAAAAAGCGAAAGTATGCACAACAAAACTCAAAAAGAACGGCAAGTAACCAAAAAGGAAGAAAGAAGGGCGCACTGTGGGGCTGGTTGTAGGCGTCAAGGTATCCGCGGACCACGATAAATACACAAATTAAAAGGAATGACGTTAATGGGGAGAATACAAACCAGACATACGTTAAGCAGCACGCCCGGTAAAGCAACCAGTAGACGTGAAGTAAGAAAACAATGGGTGTGATGATCACAATCAAGACAAGGGCGAAACAAAACGTGGGACAGGGACGGAAAAGCAGAATGACGAGTGATAGGCGCACAGATGGGGGAGACGGAAGAAACCAAGCCAACACCGAACGAAACGACACTGTGATGGTGTAGGAAAGTCGAACGAATAGATAGATTTCCTGCGTTCAACCCTCCGAATGTCCGCGGGAATAGGGGATATATAATAGTGGGGAGCCTACTTCATATCGAGGAACTGTCATTTACGGTTGTCGATTCGAACCAGAGATCCATATTATCCAGTGGATTGGGGCCGAAGTCATAGTCCCCGCTATTGCTACCAAACACGTCAGTCATATATGACTCCAATGACAGATCCCCCATCGGCCCTGCCCCGGAGCTGGTAGTGGTGGAGGCGCAGGCGTTGGCATTGGAGCATTTGCAGTAGGTGGTCGCTGAGGATTCATCGGCGGTGCACTATTATGAAGCGGTCCAGATGTCGGCGCGGACGCAGCTGGGTCAACGGCGCATTGAGTTCCCCCTCGCCCTCTTTGCCACCCGGCTTTGGTGGACCATTCGTCCC